>JAQGCC010002091.1:0-19933 GCA_034698905.1 Xestoiulus laeticollis | reverse complement strand
TTAATATTGTGCTTCAACATGTGAGTTGACCGGTTGAAAAACCTGAACTGATGTGCTGTATGAATAAAACAGCATACCAGATGGCAATTGTGATAGGGAACGAAATGCTTCAAAGTAAGCTAAATGAAATTCTTTAAGTTTGACAATTTTTGATCAAAGGCTGAACAAAAGGCAAAGAGCACTTACTCTTAACTATTAATGCAAACAATACGTTGAAAGGGTTTTTACAATAAAAAAAAACTGTTCAAAAGAATTACAAGAAAATATAGTCAATATATAAAAAATACAGAAAACGTAACACACTACGCTGTATAATGCTGAAATCATTCGTATATATAAATATATATTTTTAGGCGTACACTGTATATATAAAAGTGTTATATACATGTAGGTCTATATATAAAATTAAATTTATAAATTATTTTTATTAAAAAATGTTTATGACATTTTGAACAATGAATACATGTACATGTATTTAGCCTAAATAATATATTTTGTATATATGCCACAACTGCTAGGGATTAATGTATATATTGTAATATTAAATTTATTTAATTCGTGATGCTACTTGTACATTGAAAGTATAGTTTTATACAATAATCGAATTGAAGCATAACTTAAACGTTACCTTGAGCAAGTGCTTTTTGCTTCAATTGTTCTAAAAATCCAAAACACAATATTTGTCTATAGAGTTTATTAAATGCATTTCTTGCAGCAAAAATCTGCATGTATCCAATTCAAATATCTATTCTGCATTTGACATAAATTGTTTCAACTGCATCGCAAATATATTTTCATAGACATAACTTGCAACTGTAATTTCCGTAACATTTTTTTTTTTACTGAGTGCGTAATACTTTGCAGAAAACCCTTCTAGTCATGTCTAGAGCATTGGAAAATAGCGTAATACTATTTGTTTCAATTCGATATGCTACAATGCTTTCGAATTGATATTAAGAATAAGAGGGATATGAAACACCAGCTCCCTCTTCACAATGCTCGTCTAAAAGGCATCTAAAAATGCAATTTTGAATATATTTGTCCGCTGCGGATTTGAGCATTTGCAGTTTTATTCATATCAACACACATTTCAATTGAAAATTGCTATGTCGCACCGCAATAGAAATATTAACTTCGTTCATCTCAAGGTTTTTAGCACAGATTTGCGTCTACGGTTTCAATTTTCTGATTAAAGAGATCGGTGGCAACGTCTACTTAAACTTTCTAATCGTCGCCATAGTTGACTTTATCATGCGTGGCTCGTCATATATTACCGTCGAAAAGTAAGTTTACTAAGCCTAAGTGTCAATTTGCCCAATTTGATTTACACAAGCTTGATATTGTTCACTTGTACTTTAGGGAATTGGCAAATTAGGCGTAATTACTGAAAGCTTGGTATCACGAAATACACTTAATTCCCATGTGACACCACATCCTTCGAAAATCTCAGCTTCTATTTAATTTATTTTTCCTTTTTTTCTTCTTTTGGTTTTATATGCAAATTTGATATAGACTTCCATTGTATAAATAGCATGGAAATGATGGTAGCTAGGTAATGTAACGTCTCGTTCCATTCACTAAACCCACTGACGAGTATCTACATTGACATTCTGACACACATGTAACCCTTTGGGTATTAACCTTTCAATGTATATGCTGCACAGGGTTATGCACAGTTTTGTAAAACCAAACTCAAAAACCCCCCAATTTTGTTTTTTATAAAATCAAAATTCATTGCATCAGTATATCGATGGGAAATCAATGAATTCGGTTTCATTCTTGTATATTTATTTATATATGTTTTATTTTAGACTTGGTAGAAGATTGACCACCGTCGGGGCATTGCTCATTATGGGGGTCATGAACTTAATTTTTACAGTGACAAAAACGTATCAAGGTAATTTGTTATTCTACAGTAATATGCTAGCAAATTTTCCGAACTTGTGATGTAATAATGTTAAAATTTCAGACGATTATCCAAGTTTGGCCACGGTGTCTCTGGTGGTGAGTTTAATAGGAAGAATATTTAATGGGGTGTACTTTTGTGCAGCCGTGATGCACGCCAGTGAGATATTTCCTACAACCGTTCGGTAATTAGCACTATTTTTCAAAAACTCTTCACCGATCAATATTTACAGCATCAAAGAGGAATTTCTGATCCTATCTTAATTTGCTATAGTTCCACCGCACACGGAGTCTTGATGGCTACAGGAAGACTTGGATTGCTCATTTTACCAGTCCTCTTATTGTTGGTGAGATTACACCCTATTTATAGTGTGTCTTTATAAAAACCACTTTAAAATGATCTCCATTACTTAATTTGGCTACTAAAAAGACATCTTGAATTACAATGTAAGACAACTTTATTTACCCTCGTAATTCATACTAATTTCAGGGTGATTACGTTTGGAAGCAAATGCCATTTCTAGTATTTGGAATTGGAAGTATTATTGCTGGTCTACTTTCGTTAATGTTACCTGAAACCCAAGGAAAAGTGATACCAAATACAATTGAGGAAGCATCAAAGTTAAGAAAAACCAAAGTTCCGTCCAAGAAATGTACTGGCGACATTGAAGAAATGAAAGTGGTTGTACCCATGCTCAAAGATGAACTCAAGAACTCTCAGAACCAATCACAAGATTAGATTGATCGGTTTTTTTTCCAGTTAGAGCTATGGATAAAGGTCAAAGGTCGCAGCTGCAGGTATAGCTGCTTATATTTCGGAGGTAATGCTCAGATCCGCCATCATGCAGGAATAGTATTCCAGAGATAATGAGTTGTGAAAATAAGTAGAAGTAATTTCTGGTAAAGACCAAAATATAGTGAGAATTTGTTCTGAGCACCATTCTTTGGCATCGTGAACTTCTGAATAAGCTTATCATCTCTGACAGCGTGTTATCCAAATGCTGGTGTATGAATATCTTCTAAATAAAAATATATGGTAAAAAAGCATTTCAATTTATTTTCTTTAGATCCAGGTTATTTTCTGAGTTTATCTAACGCTACATGTTTACATCTCAAAGAAACAATGCAAGGTCATAAGAGTCCAATGGCTCAGAACTTACATCGACGTGACCTGGAATCACTTAACATCAAAATATTGATGTGCTTGCTGTATCAACAAACTATAATCTCCGTGATAAGTTATATCAACACAAGAGCGACAGTGTATTATTTGCAAAGCTGGATGTGTGTTATATTGTTAGGGTATAGGGATATTGTTAGGGTGCTTGTTAACAACAATGAATGTATTCTTAGAGCAATACCACGAAATGAATACTGACTCTTAAGCTTTCAAGCTTATTTTTCCCAACTTAACGATCCGAATGATAACCAAGTTGGTGTGTCTGATATCTTATTGTTGTGAATATCCTACTTAAATTGGCCAAATGTCTTTTCCAGCATAATCTTGTTGCATATTATAATGTTTAAAATAAATAATTTCTATAGATTACACAAGGATCCCATGTATTCCTCATGCCTTCTTTGATTTTGAGATATTAATAGGATTTTTGGAAATTTTTTATTTCAGATATTTTGCCAATTTTTGCAGTGCAGCTCAGTGTGTATTTCTCTACTGAACTACCAAACCGAGTACCCTTTTCAAACGATACTGGTACTTCGATCCACTGCCATGCCAATGGAACACCAACTCCAAAGGTCAAGTGGACCACGGTTAACCGGCTACCTTTGACCCAGGATTTAAATTTAAGACGTGATCTTGGCAATGGAACATTGTACTTTTCACCATTTGCTGTAGAGGAATATCAAGAAAGCATTCATGCAACATCTTATGTTTGCATTGCATCCAACCATAGAGGCGTAATCGTTAGCAACGAAGTACATGTTGGTGCAGGTAATAATCTCAACTTTGAACTCTATGTCTTTTTTTTAATGAGAAGCATTTGGTGTTCCTATTATATTAATTTCCTTTGCCTTTAAGATGAAATGTGCTGAATAAGAAATTATTGTTGGGCATTCAGAAGACAGAAATCTGATATCGATTGCCTCTGAAAATAGTAGTTTAAGACTGTAAAGTAAACAGCATCGGTTTATTTCCTGCATTGAAGCTAAAATACAAATGTTCTCTTGGATATTGACCTTCAAGAGTTGGATGACAGTCAACTGCATGGTATTTGTCGCTGTCTGCTTATTGCATTGACATCTTCAAATAGCAACGTCTCAAACCAGTATTTAAATCTTGTAAATCAGAATTTGACAATAGAATCAATGGATGAAAACCTTTTTTTCACTTAATAAATGCCAATGTTTTTAAAAAAAATCTGCTCCAGAACTATGTTGCCATAGAGATGTAAAGATAATGTGCGTTTTCTTTTATCAAAAAAATAAGGCGTATATATGCAAAGACGAACTTCATTTTTTTTGTGTGCATATTGCAGGAAGTAATTTTGTATTTTGAAATTGCCTCTTCAGACATGAAGTACACTCAATAAAATACGCAGCTGTAAACATGGGTTTTCGGTTCATTGCAAGATGTCAGTCACCGCTATTCTAATTTGTAATAAAAAAATCCAAACCTATAAAAGTCTGAATGTTGCAATTACGAGTTAAGAAAATACTAGGTTTTTGCCTTCTACAAGAGTTTGAACATTTCTAAGCAAATATATCAAATAGTTAATAAAATCTTATTCTTGTTGTAAATTTAAATGTTCATTTTGTCACAGTGGTCAAACAGCACTATGAAGTTCAAGTTTACGACGAATTTATAATTGAAGGAAACAGCTGCCTAATCAAATGCCAAATTCCAAGTTTTGTAGAAGAATACATCCAGGTTGTTTCGTGGACTACTGATTCAGGTGACATCTACACCAGAACCAGAAATGGTAATCATTGCTGTAAACATAATGAAGTGTTGTTGTTGTTGTTGTCGTGGTGATTAAAACTCGTCATTAATATGTTATCATCCCACGTAATTTCATTATTGTCCATTTCTGTCGTTCCTTCCCTTGCTCTTTTGCTACTTTTTGAACAACCTGAATAAGAAGAAGTGCTAATGGAATGATTGTTGACGAGAAATCAATACAGTCACAGCCGGCTATAACGAAATCTCAAGGGGCTTCTAACATAGCTTCGTTATCCCTCTATTTCGCTATATCCTGAGTGCAAAGAAATTTTGCAATTTGCATAAAAGAGATTTCGCTTTGTATACAAAACTTTCATCGTTGGAATCATGATTGCAATTCTCTGTATTATGTTGATTGCGAGTCATTTGTAGTGGTTGCTATTTACATCCTGAAATGGCCTTGCTTGCTCGGTTCATAAATCCAAAATCATTGGGACATAAATCTGGATGAAATGAATTCCATTGTTATTTTGTATTTGAATTATTATACAAGATTTATGCAATATTTATCTTTGAAAAAGTCAACATTATTGCAGATTCTCTTGTTGGAATATGCAATATGTGATAAATTTTCGAGTAATAAATTTTCGAAATTTCGATGAGATGTTTGATAAAATTTAGCATTTTTATTCTTCAAAATATTACCCTAGAAAATTTCAAAATATTTCTCGCATTTCCAAACAGCCCAAGAGGAGCGTTTGATGATGGTATCCAAAGGTGACCTTTACATCTCCAAAGTTCACATGGTGGACGGTATGACATCATTCAAATGCAAAACAGTAAATCTACTAACAGGAGAATCAAAATTCAGCAACTCTGGTCGTATTATAATAACAGGCGAGTGTCAAAGTTGAAAACGTATAGTTCAGCAAAACTTAATTTAAAGATAACATATACCATATGTCTTTATTTTTTAGATACCAAAAGCATCATGCCGCCCAGGATCACACACACAAACTTGAACCTTCGTGTTCAACAGGGTGAAAGTGTTGAACTGATTTGCACCTCTCAGGGTTATCCAGAGCCAAATTACAGGTTGGAATCAGTAAACTTCCTTTTGATTTCTGCATGTGCTTTTCATACAAAAGTTGTGGAAGATACTTCAAATTACTTCAGGTGGTTGAAAGTAAGCGAGAAAAACATGCTATCGATTGGTGATGAGGAGCGAATCCGTCAATGGGAAAGCCTCTTGATATTCACTCAAGTCCAAGTGAGTGATTCTGGCTCTTACAAGTGCGTCGCCACTAATAGTGTTGGAGAAGACAGCGCCGAGATTGGATTATGGGTAAATGGTACATAATGTATTTCTAATAACTCCAATCTCTCTCTGTGCATACATCCATCACTTGACAATGTCATTAGGGAGCATGCATCCCTCAGACAATATATCCATTGTCACGCATTCAAATAGATTGGACTATAAATAGGCCATACCATCAAAGCTGGAAATCCATTAAAATGATATCATTTGAATCTAGTAGTAAACAAGAATATATGCTGGTGATTTGTACATTAGTTCATAACTTGAGATGTATACTTATGTGCACTCAAAAGACTTGATCTATATGAATATGTAGTTTGATATATCCATTTAATTTACATGCATGCATATTTGCAAATTAAGTTCCATTTGTGTACAACTGTACCTGGAACTTCAGTGTGTGTCCATTACAGTTTCAGTAATAATGGATCAGGTTGACTGTTAGGATCAGCAAAATTCGATGGATATGTTATCTAGGGAATATCTATGGAAGCATTCAAAATATGGTATGTCAGCAATTTTTGATTGTTGCAACCAACCGTTTCACTATAATGGTTTTCAGCTCGGGTGGACATCCAGGTGTCTCCCAAAATCCAAACCGTTGATATTGGCAAATCTGCAGCCATGACTTGCATTTCCAACGGGTATCCTCCTAGCACATCATTCTCATGGTACCAAAACGGTGTGGCTGTAACTTTCAACAAGAGGATAAGTTTCACAGCCGGTAAAATCTTGACCATCGCAGGGGTCCAAAGAGAAGATCAGGGAATTTACCAATGTTTTATCGGTACGGAGGAGACATCCGCTTTTGGAGCAGCTGAACTGAAGTTGGGCAGTAAGTAGTTCCTCTTTCATATTTGAATGATTAGCTTTTTATGGGATATCCATATTTTCTGCAGTGAAGATCTTGTCTCATCCTGTATTTCCAGGGCTTTTTTTTAGGGAACAACTGTTAACCCATGCATGAAAGACAAGGTTGTTTTCCGAGGAAATTCCCAGCTTTATCGTGTCGACATTCCCCGAGGGAATGCCAATGCTTCATCTGTTTTCCCTTTGAATTTCCAGAGGTACTTCCTGAAATAACTGCCCACTTTCCGGCTAATGCAGTCCTCGCAGAATCCCAAGTGTCTTTGGAATGCATCGCTAGCGGCAATCCCACACCGGCTATAGCGTGGTTTCGCGATGGCACTCCTCTTAAAACATTAAAACCCGACACGTTTGTTTCTGCAAATGGGGATGTGACCAGTTTTCTAAACATCTCATCGATTAAAGCTGAAGATGGGGGTGAATACCAATGTGATGCTAGGAACGTTGTTGGAACGAGCAGCCACTCGTCAAAGCTTAACGTCATTGGTTAGTTTGCACTGATGGTTTTTGAACACCCTTTTTATTCTTGCTGGAATTGTTTCATTACTGTTAATTTCGTTATCGCCTAGGGCCACCTTTTGTGAGGGCAATGAAAAACGTGTCTGTCATTGCCGGTCATACTGCAGCAATTCATTGCAAAGTCACCGGATATCCCATCTCTTCGATAATATGGAAGAAAGGTGGGCTTGATGAAACTTATTTCAAATCACCTATTTTAAGATTCAACCATGCATTTATCGTTGTATTCTGGTTGGTGGTGCATGAGTCTTTTGTATGGCATTTCCAAGATGACAGTACCCTGCAGAAGTAATCATTGCAACACCTGATTTTCAAACATTTTCAAATGTAGTAGAATATGACCGTTTCTGGAGTAAGGACCTTCTGTCAGACAAAATTTTAAATGATTATTGCAACGTTTACCATAACTGCCCTTTTGTATTTAAAATAAAACATCAAAGTCTCTAAACATGACAAGTTTGCTAACAAAAAAAACCCTTTTTGGATTCATTGCTGTACAGGAGGATTCCACTTGCCCTTTGACCCCAGACAGCAAATTCACCCTAATGGCACCTTGGTCATTCAGTATGCTGACAAAGCATCCGATGCGGGGTTTTACGTTTGTGTGGCCAGGAACGACGAAGGTGAAAGTTCAAGCGGTTCTGTCGCCTTGTCAGTGACAAGTAAGAAAACCGGATTTGTATCACTACACTTGTGATTTTATTGTGCTGGTGGTCATCATTTCCAGGAAACTGATCTGAATAATTTCATTAAAAGTTCCTCCCCAGATAGCCCCCATCTTCTTCCCTCCTAAATTGTACATCGGGACGAGGGCAAGGCTCCAGTGTGTCATCACTGATGGTGACATTCCAGTCACATTCCTGTGGCTTAAAGATGGTTACCCACTGTCAGACCACTTGGAGCTCATTGTGAAGCAGGATGATGAGTTTTCTAGCTCTCTCACCTTTCCTTCCATCCATACCAGACATAATGGCAACTACACTTGTGTGGCCAGGAATGTAGCTGCTACTGCTAACTTTTCCGCTTCTTTAGTCGTTGATGGTAAACATTTTTGTCACGTAAAAGCTTCTAGAAATCACATCTTAAAAATGGCAAAGATAACCTGAATTGTTGTTGCATGCCCTTTGGTATTTGTATTGTTGTTGTAAAAGCTGGATAAAATCCACACTATTCTAAAGGCAGTAATCTCATATGAAATTTGGCAACGTATCAAATTTTTCAATTTCAGTTCCACCATTTTGGATTTTTAACCCTGTGGATACATCTGTGGTTTTGGGAAATAGCATAATGTTATCCTGTACTGCTGATGGTTATCCAAAACCGCAAATCATTTGGAAACGAGTTCGTGGTAAATAGGAAATGTTTGAAAAATCTGCAGTTTTATGTCCCTGTTTAGTCATTTTAAACTGTTACTACCTTAGTTCCCTCAGGGACCTTACAACACATACATGTAGGTAAAATACCATCGTCCTAGATATGCTGCCCTAGTTTGGGCAATTTTATAGGGACATAAAACAAGCATCGTATTTTTAACTTTATTTCCTAGAATCTTTCATATTTTTTTGTACGAATTGCTCGTTTAAGGAAATAGCACCGAAAATTACCATGACTTATCTCACACGAACGAAAACTACAAAATGTTTGCTAATGGGTCATTTCTTATTCGACGAGCTACTCAACAAGATGAAGGAAACTATCTATGTCATGCCCAAAATGGCATTGGACCAGGAATATCCAAAGTCATCCATTTGTCAGTCGAAGGTAAAATATTCAAATTGGGACCCTATTGCACAAGACCTGTTTATGAAATTATAAGGAGCTCACTATTGTTCATCATGTGTTCTAAATGAAACATTAACGTGTTTAGCTGGTGCATACTTTGATGTTAAAATCCAAAACGTGACATCTAAGAAAGGCGACAGTGTCACCTTGTTGGCTGTTGCAAAGGGGGATCATCCAATTAAAATGTTTTGGAAATTAAACGGACTTAAAATCAATGGCA
This sequence comes from Xestoiulus laeticollis, assembly GCA_034698905.1. Lineage (NCBI taxonomy): Eukaryota > Metazoa > Arthropoda > Diplopoda > Julida > Julidae > Xestoiulus > Xestoiulus laeticollis. The sequence goes on along the minus strand of JAQGCC010002091.1, from coordinate 10,420 downwards.
ATGTGGATTACAGGTATCTTAAATATTATCACATTGTACACCCAAAAAGGTTGGAATATACATGTGTAATTTTTAAATTCTAGGTATAACATCAAGCATCAACCAACTGCATCCGAATTCATGTCAGTTCTAGAGATTTCCAATGTGGATATACGAGATACAGGAGCATATTCATGTTCAGCTTCTAACACCTTTGGAAAAGATGAAACTGTTTTCCATCTAAGTGTTCGAGGTCTGTATTATGGATTATTTTTCCAACAATATTGACTTCTGACACTATGATGCAATTTTAATTTTTTAACGTGTTTTTTAGATAACCCTGATCCGCCTGAAAATGTAAAAATTCTCGACCATTACAGCAGATATGTCAGGCTAACCTGGATAGCTCCATTTGATGGGGGAACTGCAATTAAATATTACATTATTCAGTATAAAAATGGATCAGGTAAAAATCAATACAGGTGCTGCCCTTGAAAGTAGGCAAACAGGCTATGCTCGGATGCTATACTAAAATTAATGCTTTTATTTGAAGATGAATGGAGAGAAAGTTTAATGAACGTCACCATTTATCATCCTGAAACTACAGCTGTAGTTCATAATCTGTGGCCTGGATCTGCTTACAGTTTCCGGGTCATGGCAGTAAACGAAGTTGGGATTGGAAAACCTAGCAATGGTGTTGGAATTCGTACAACTGAAGAAGGCAATTTTTTTTAAATACCCCTTTCTTATATCCATTGCTGGAGTTGAAATTTCTGACATTATATTTCTGAAATGTGAAATGAAGTTTTTGAAATCAACAGTTATTTCAATATATTTTTAGCCCCAAGTGGACCTCCAATAGGGGTTGAGGCATTTTCTGTAACTTCACAGTCCATTCGGGTTAAATGGAAGGCAAGTGCAGACTTCAACATCAGAAAAAAAGTAACAAATTGTCATAAATTAGATATTATTTTGTATTCCAGCCTCCTTCCGCTGAAGATCACAATGGGGAAATAAAGGGTTATAAAGTTGGCTACAAGAAATATGGTACTTCTGAACCCTACACTTATAGAACGGTAGATGCTGCTGTTTTAGGACACGATGGTACCACTTTGACAGATCTATCAAAATACACCAAATATATTATTAATATTAGAGCTTGTAACAGGATCGGTGAAGGTCCAAGCTCTGAAGAAGTCGTTGTGACCACAAAGGAAGATGGTATGGATTTTACATGCTTTATGATATGTACTGTTAATATTCAAGATAATTCAAGTTACAATTATATATCAACAGTTCCCAGTGAACCACCAGCCAACATTCACTGCAGAAGCACATCCACAGTGACCATGGACATCACGTGGGATCCGCCACCGAAGAATGCACAAAATGGGATTCTTCAAAGATTTAAGTTAATCTATTGTCCTCTAGTAGCCGAATTGCAAGGTAAAGAACTTGGAAAACTTTATATCGTTATTGCTTTTCTCAATAGTAATTATGACAAATTCTGCGCCCATAGGAAATGGAAAAAAGTTTTATCAATTGGAAACTAGCAAATCCCAAGAAAAAGTATTTTCATCAACAGTCCTTTCTGCTACCATCCACGGACTTCAAAAATACACTAATTATAGTATTCAGATGTTAGCTGCTACAGAATCTGGAGATGGAGTACTGAGTCCTTCTGTTTTCTGTCGTACCAGAGAAGATGGTAATTTATGTTTTTAAATCTGCAAAATTCATTGCAAAATCAAAGTGTATGTTGTCCTCGATGCATATTTTAGTACCTGATGCCCCTGCTGATATAAAGGCGATCACTAAGTCCTCTAACATCATCCTGATTGCCTGGAAACCACCTGAGAATCCCAACGGAAAAATTGTGGCATATAACGTGTATGTTCGACGTGCCAATAGCAGCTATTCAGCGAAAGTATTTCTGTATTTTAAAATTGATCGGTAACAATCTCGATGTTGAAATTATTTTTGAACTTTGCCCTTATTGTCAATTTCTTTTAAGTTGAAACCAAAGAGACACGTTGTAGAAACAAATGATGGACTTAAATTCGAAGCACGTGGTTTGCAAGAAGGGGAGACCTATGATTTTTGGGTAACGGCTTCTACAAGTATTGGTGAAGGAAGCAGTACTCGTGTGGTGACCCATGCATCTCAATTTAAAGGATAGTATTGGGATTTAAGTAATTTTTATGAAATAATTTGGAATTGAGCAATGTTGTGCAAGATCAATATCCTGCAAGTATCTTATTAGGATATCGTTTATGCCATTTATAGCTGGAGCAAAAATTGCATCATTTTCTGATCATGTTGTGGCATATTGGTTGAGCAACATAAGCTTTACGTGCCCAGCTACAGGGATGCCATCACCCACGAGAACCTGGATTTTGAAGTATGCCTGAGTTCACTTTGAGTATGGTATCGTTCAACCCATATCCTTATTTAGATTATTTTTTTTCCAGAAATGCACCGAAAACAAATGCAAGATTTGACCAAAACAACGATGGCACATTGTTCATTCATCGTGTCCAGCAATCAGATGCAGGAAATTACACGTGTGTTGCGAAAAATATTTATGGCAGTGACCAAATCACCTATGAATTAATAGTTATAGGTCGGTTCAATTGCCAAGTATAGTATTAGAATTGATATGCACTATATGCTTGGCATGTACGGTTGGATATATGATTTTAGGACCTCCTCAGCCTCCATTCATAGAAGTTGCAAAAGTGACGTCACATTCAGTTCGACTGACAATACGAATATTTGGCCATGGTGGTGCACCAATAAGAGGTACCTTAATTTTACAAAAAATTACTAGATTTCATAAAATTTTAAACTTTGCTATAAAAAGCTTTCCTGCAATGTTTAGGTTACTTGTTACACTACAAGGAAGTTCAAGGGAAATACAGCGAAGTTAACATTGCAGCCAAAGACGAGACTATAATTTTAAAAAATCTTCGATGTGGTACTGGCTACCAAGTTTTTATCAAAGCCTACAATGATGTTGGAGCTGGAGAATCCAGCAACATTATATCGGTTAATACCAAAGGAACTGGTAAGAAAATCTTAACGTCAGTTATTTTTTTCTAAAAATGCATAATTTGCATTTTTTTATTTAGTTCCTGCAGCTCCGAAACATGAAGATATAATTCAAGCTAACGATACTGCCATTTCCATAAGTCTTTTTCGATGGTCTGCCAATGATTGCATCATCCAATATTTCTCAGTTCAATATCGACGAAAATCCCACCATTCTTGGATTTTTGTGTTAGATAACGTACCCCCTACTCAAAAAGAAGTATGCATCACTCATTTGGAACCAGGGGCATCTTACGAATTAAAAATAACTGCTAGAAATGAAGCTGGGACAACTGTAGTGCAGTACTTTGTCACTACTGGCATACATCTGAAAGGTATATTGCGTACCAAATTTAATAGAAAACCTTTCAATTATGTTATTGATACCCCTGCACATTTTCTGGTTGTAAGGTTCTAAAGGGCATAGCGTGTTTCATGGCAATGGAACCATTTCCACACCATTTTACAAAGACACTTCCATTCTAATTCCTGTAACTGCATCAGCTATAGCAACTATTGCCATCCTTGTAGGAGTCTGTATCTGCATACATCATAGCATGAGACTAAATGGTAACTCGCAATAAAAACACTCTTTCATTCCAAAATGAATAAATGAAAAATTGTAGAATTTAATCTGACAGGAGTCGCAATGTCTGAAAAGTCATTGCACAGTGAAATGTTGCAAGCTCATTCCCAGTCAAAGGAGTTTGAGATCAGTGAAGTGGTGTCTAACACAACCAGTTATCAACACAACCAACATTCATTGAGCAAATCTTATAAAAATGGAGAAGAAGCTATTTTTCGTGGTAAGAGGTAAAAATGCATGTGGTATTTTTGAAAAATTCAATTGTGTACACTATTCATAAGAACTATGAAGAATGGTATCTTGATGGTCAATTTATTTATGTTTTTCTTAACCTAGATGACTCGATTTGGTATCCATATCCCACTCAAAAAGTTCCCATAACTCAGGTGTGCACTAATCATTCTTCCACACTACATTCGGAGAATTCCATAATGCTCGTCTTACGGGCTTCAAGGGACACAACAGACTATCAAGACGATAAATTATCAGATACAGTTAGTATATTTTATATCCTTTTTTTCGAATCAAGCTATTCTCTATTAAATGCGTTATGTAGTTGTAACAAAAAATTCAAAGTTCATCCCATGAGCTGCACTGAAAAGCTCATTAACCCCATGACTAAGCCCAAAAAAGAATTATTGGCTTTTGCCTGTAAACATTTGCTACAAATTAGTTACAACAATGTAAGCATCGTTGTTTAAAATATACTTACATTTTCCATGGCTTTATAAAAAGTTGCCTTTTATTACATGATGAATTCTTGTTGGCTTTTAATTGCATCAACACCTTTATACACCATTTTGACAAAGTGTTTTGTCATACACAATTAAATCAAAAGACGTAAAAAAGGACACATTTTTTGCAATAATCCTTTGTTGATTTCACAGGATTTGGATTTGAAGAATTATATAACCCAACGACAGTTTCATCATAAGCCCGGTGAATACATTAACAGGGGTAATTATATTTATTTAAATTTCTAGAGACCCCCAAATAGGGAAATTCATAATTGATGTTCCCAAATCAAAACCACATTTCTTGATTGAAATTTCAGATAATAATAAGAGAGATAGTTGTTATAAAGTTGGCAATAATACGAAAGGGGAAACAGTTTCATTTACCGAATGGGATATGGATGACAGTGGAGTGACATCACCTGTACAGAACTTGTACCCATGTGGGCCTACAGGACATTTGAATACCTTCAATAGGCATCTTATTGGACACTCAAATAGAAAATAATATTACATCTTGTTTTTGTATTAACAAGAGAACATATCCGGTTGATAAAGGACTTTTTGTCTGTTATGCACGTGCATTCATTGACGCTCAACTTACGTTAAAAATTACGATGTTTTTAAGAAACAATGTACTGGACATGTATGGTTGCATCAGCATGCACAGTAGTTGAGCCATCCAGGTCGAGGATCATACAACAAAACATTAAAATTATTATTTAAGTACAATTTCTGCTTGAACATACCAGTTTGCTTGAGCATGTGTTGAAAAGTTCGCTATGAATTCAATAAATGCTGTTTTATGAAAATGTATCTTTTTTATGAAAATATATACGCCTAGCTCATGACATTTCCATGCCTCCATTTAAGTTTTCATCACCATCACCATGATGCTCAACCCTTAGGTTTGGATCAAACACTTTGGCAGAAAAATTTCATGTAATATTCAGTATACGTAAAAGACTTCCTATTTAACTTGCTTCCTGAGTGCTTGCATGGCTTGCATTTTCTCATGAATCCACATTGTCAATTGTTTCAATTCGACGATTAAATCTCAATTAGTCTTCATTCATCGTTAGCCAATTGCCTGCGCAACTCAATGACGCTGCAGGACGGACCTGCGTAAAACCAAGATTAATCAAAGTCTTACGGCTATTGATCACTTAATCGGAGATTAAGCTCAGGGATAGCAGTGTGTGAAGGGCGACGCTTAATATGTAAATGCAACAATGCCAGTATCAATTAGGTCAATCCAGTTGGATTAGTCCAGATTAGTGCAAGATAACTGCTATAGCCAAATCGCTTGGAATAGTCCCATGTTGATCTATTGTGTGTGTGGATGTTTTTGGGGGTCTTCCTTGGGTCTTGGAGCTGGCCTAAAATCAGCCCAATTTTCTGTATCAATAGCCAGGAGGTGGCTAACCTTGTATCTTCGATTTATCCAAAGAAGGTAAATATTGAAACTGGCAGCAAAATTTAAGGAAAGAATATACAGTACATGTATCGTCGATGAACCTGACTGAAAGCAGTGCAACTTAAGTGAAAAATTTCAAAAAATCATCACAATTCTTCAAAGATGTCATTGAAATTAGAAGAATTTCTTCTGAAGTTGGGAAAGCCTGGTCGTATGCAATGCATTGCAAGTTGTTTTATCATCTTCAGCTTCATGCATGCGATTGCCATGAATTATTTCATATCGTTTATCACTATGGCACCCTCGCATCACTGTAAGGTAAGCAATTTTCCTAGAAAAAAAAACAAGTTTTAAAAACAAAATTTGCCATTCTGTAGCTCTGTGACCAAATTGCATTAGAAAAGCTGTATGAAATGGACCTGAAAAAGTTTAGTATCGCTCATGAGTTAAAAATATGCGAAATTAAGTCGGATATCCATAAATTACCAAATTTAACGTTTAGGTCACCATCGTTTACTGTTTTTTTATTAATTTTCGTTTTGCAATTTGCCGAAAATTGCCATTAGCTGCCTAAAGGTTGGCAACATCCTCACAATATCTCCATACCACAACACAATTCGTCAAGCGGAGTTCTGGCTTACCATCAGTGCAAAATATACAAAGATCCTTTTAACCAAAGTTCAGGTTTAGACGATTGCCCCACGGGGGAATACGAATTTCTGTATGAAGATGGTGAACGATTATCGGCCATTACCGAGGTAAGAAATCTTTATCTGCTAATGGCCGGTTTTACCAACGCTGCATGGTAAAATCTGTGGTCAAGTAACCTGTAGTCAAACTTTGACCACAGTTTGACATTCTTGGTCAGTTGTTTGGGTTTTACCAACTGACCTCTGTTGGTAAAACCGAATCGGAGGTCAAACTGGGGTCAACTGCAGTTTGACCAGAGGTTAAGTTTAACCTTCGTTGGTAAAACGGGCCATAAGTGAATCAAAAAGTCTGTTGAAATTTGACCAAACACCAGACTGTCAGCTATGAGTGCACATTTTTTTATTATTTCGCAGTGGGGTCTCGTATGTGCCAGAAAATACCTGGTTAGGATATTCCAGAGTTGCTATTTCGTGGGGGTGATGATAGGAGGTTTTTCTGGTGGATTTTTGGCTGACAATTATGGTAGAAGGACAATTTGGATGATTGCTGTCCTTGTCCAAACTGGCTTAGGAATCGCCCAAACCTTTGTCTCCGCTTTTGAAATTTCTTGTGTTTTATTGGCCGTCAGAGGAATGTTTATCCAAGTAAGTCTAAAGATAATAAAAGATGAGAATTCGTATCTTGGATCTGCCCAAAGCCTGGTCTGTGGCATAAAGAAAGACATGATATCCTGTGGCACAAATCCCATTTAACAAAAATATCTCAGCAATTAGATGAAAACAAGTTTTCTCAAGCTTAATGTTCCACTACAGAATCAAATTCTTATTTTCCAAAATTTGCACTAAATTTTAAAACTAGAATATTGAACACCTGTTTCTATGCATGAAATTTCCAGGGGTAATTTTCCAGTGGTAATTACAAAGATTGATGTATTAATTTCTGGCGAGAAATCTTTTTCTGAATTTAAAATATTTTAAACTAAACCAAAACTTTGTTTACTATTTTGAAGCTTGTATTTGTACATTTTCATTTATATTTTACATAGCGCAAATTAATATTTTTTTACACAAGGGTCAGATAACAACGGCCAATACGATGATGATGGAAATGTACCCTCTGAAATACAGAACCAAAGCCGCTATATTAACTCAAGCCATACCAGCCTTGAGTTTGGCATATGCCAACTTTTTCGCCTATTTTATTACTAAATGGCGTTACCATATTCTGGTTCACACTGTGTCCAATATCGTCAGTATCATTGGATTCTGGTATGTGACAAAACGTGCAATTTTTCGCAATAAAAGACCATCAACGGACATTTCATTATAGCAAGCAATAGCTCAACCTGTACATTTTTCTTTTTCTTGGCTTTAATTTTGTACAGACACATTAAGGGACCAATTGTCATCTATATTTAATTAATAGCCTAGAACCATCGTACCCTCAAAATGACCGTTTTAGACCATGGCAAGAAGTTCAGTGGTCCCAAAGTTGACTTCTTTCAGTCTTTGTAAATATTGTAAATAAGTGATCCATAGATGGTCTTTTTTTCTTGAAAACTTATAAGAGCAAGTCTAGTTTTTTAGGGAAATTGAGCTTATTCCCCATGTGCTCTTTCTCGAATTAGGTTTGTAAAGGAATCTTTCCGCTGGATGTTATCCCATCAACGGATTGAACAGGCCTTCTCGACCGCTCAGGCAATAGCGAGATTCAATAAAGTAACTTTGCCCAAAAGCTTGGAATCCGATTTGAAAGAAATTGCTGAGGATATTCAGTCCACCTTAAAGTCGGATAAGAAGCAAACTGTCGTGGACCTCGTACGCCATCCGTTTATAAGATGGACTTGTTTAATATTGTGCTTCAACATGTGAGTTGACCGGTTGAAAAACCTGAACTGATGTGCTGTATGAATAAAACAGCATACGAGATGATAGTTGTGTTAGGGAATGAAATATGCTTTAAACAAATGAAAAATATATTTGTCCGCTGCGGACTTGCAAAGTATTTGCAGTTTTATTCATGTCAACACACTTTTCATTGAAAATTGCTGCTATCACACAGCAAAAGAAATTTTAATTTTGTTTTTCTCAAGGTTTTTAGCACAGATTTGCGCCTATGGATTCAATTTTCTGATTAAAGAGGTCGGTGGCAACGTCTACTTAAACTTTCTAATTGTCGCTATAGTTGACTTTATCTTGCGTGGCTCGTCATATATTACTGTCGAAAAGTAAGTTTTTTAAGCCTAATTGTCGCCCAATTTGATTTACGTAATCTTGATTTGGTAAAATTATAAGTAATGTTGTACAGGTTCGGAAATGCACAGTTTGTTAAAGCCTGACACAAAAACTCCAATTTTTTTTTTAAATTAATGTAGTCGATGTAGTCCATTACATCAGTATACATGTACATGTATATATGATGGGAAATCAACGAATTCAGTTTTATTCTTGTATGATTATATTTATTTATTTATGTTTTATTTTAGACTTGGTAGAACAATGACCACTGTGGGGGCATTGCTCATCTTGGGGGTCATGAACTTAATTTTTACAGTGTCAAAAACTTATCAAGGTAATTTGATCATATCTACAGTAAGGCTAACAAATTGTCCTAACTTGTGATGTAATAATGTTAAAATTTCAGACGATTATCCAAGTTTGGCCACGGTGTCTCTGGTGGTGAGTTTAATAGGAAGAATATTTAATGGAGTGTACTTTTGTACAGCCGTGATGCACGCCAGTGAGATATTTCCTACAACCGTTCGGTAATCAGCCCTATTTTTTAAAACCCTTCATTGATTAATATTTATACATTGTATACATGTAGCATCACACATGTACATGTATAGGAATTTCTAATCCTATCTTAATTTGCTAGTTCCACCGCACATGGAGTCTTGATGGCTACAGGACGACTTGGATTGCTCATTTTACCATTCATCTTGTTGTTGGTGAGATTACACCCTATTTATATTGTGTCTCTATAAAAACCACTTTAGATTGATCTCCATTACTTAATTTGACTACGTCAAGGCCATCTTGAATTGCAATGTAAGGTAGCTTTATTTACGCCTGTAATTTCTTGCTAATTTCAGGGTGATTACGTTTGGAAGCAGATGCCATTTTTATTATTTGGAATCGGAGGTATCATTGCTGGTCTACTTTCTTTAATGTTACCTGAAACTCAAGGAAAAGTAATACCGAATACAATTGAGGAATCATCAAATTTAAGAAAAACCAAAGTTTCTTCCAATAAACGTAATGGCGACATTGAAGAAATGAAAGTGGTTGCACCCATGCTCAAAGAAGAACTCTAGAATTCTCAGAACCAATCATAAGCTTAGATTTATGAGGGTTTCCAGTTAGAGCTATGGTTGAAGGTCAAAGGTCTTGGTTGTAATAGCTACTTATTTTTCGGAGGTAATGCTCTGAGCCCCAATTGGATCTGTAAGATCCACAGCCATCAGGGAAAATAGTATTTCAGAGTAAATGCATTTCACCTTTGACCTAATTAATCTCAGAGCAAGAGTAAACTCAGTTTGTTGTGTATTTAGTAATTTTTGATCAAACTATAAAGAGTTATAGCTTGTTCTCAAATTTTTGTCATGGCGCATTGAATAAAATTGAAAATAGGTGTGGAAATACATGTACATGTAAGTAAAAGTACTAGTTTCTAATAAAGACCAAAAAAAAAATGATAATCTATGTTTTGAGCTCCACTTTGTGAAGTTGCGAACTCATGAGTAATTAAGCGATCTCTGACAACGTGTTATCCAAATGCTGCAAGATATCTTCTAAATAAAAATATATGGTAACAAAAGCGGTTGCAGTTTATTCCCTCTTTTAGAGGGACTGAGCAAGCCTCCCTTAATGACCCGTCAACTGATTTACAATAGAGGGATTGAGCACGCCTCCTTTAATGCTCCCTTAATGCTAACCACATTGACAGCACTGTATGTTATTC
>JAQGCC010002090.1:0-19945 GCA_034698905.1 Xestoiulus laeticollis | reverse complement strand
ATCATTTGTACCAATTAATAAATTTAATTAAATGCATTTTTATTGAAAACCTCTATAGAATGTTGGTAAACCACATTAAAAGTTCGATTATCCGTTGGTCGGATTAACCGGATTTCCAATTCAATATTACAAAAGGCAACATTTTTTCCCAATCTCATGAGGGTCAAGTTGATATACAATATAATGTCAAAAAACTCGTCAATTTCCCATAAAACCACATCCCAAAAATAAACTGCTGTGTGATATATGTTATTTTTGCCAAAATTTATATAAATATGTATGAGAATATATTGTAACCAGGAAGATGTGGGGGTTGACCTTAATGTAACAAATCCATATTCAATATTCGATATTGTTAGCATCCAGAATTGATAGCTTGCATAATATACCCTCCCTTGGAAAAAAAAAAGGCCCTAGGATCGAGTTCCGGTTTCAGTTTATTCATGAAAAGCTTGGGAGTGTGACCTAGGATCGAAACCTTGGCCATCTGCATCTCATTTAGGTCTTATGGGTTCAATGTCAGTATCTTTTTGAGGGGATAGGACCTAGTTTTTTTTACCCTCCCCCCATGGGTCATCGGACATTGGCTGTATGACATCTCTTCAAAATATGTCCAGTTTCAACATAAATCTGGTGATGAAAGCCTCGTTTTACACGGTTTTATGTTGAAAATATATAGTGGTAAAATTTTAAAAAACTGTATAAAAACCAAAAAAGTGATAAATGTAAAAAAAGTGAGAATTTCCAAAAAAAATCCAAATGAGATTAAAGGAAGGATGTTACCTTATTTGGCTGATTTAGGTAGGTGGACTTTTTTTATTTTATAAATAGGAGCATATCAAAATATATATCATATAGCATGTAAAATATAGGAAAAACTGGTATTTTATTCAATTTTGTAAATGCAAAATATTTTTTCGATTTTTTGGTAATAAATACGTTATTTTTAGGTTATGAATACGTTATTTTTAGGTTATATAATACGTTATTTTTAGCTGTTAAAGTCGTTATCAATAGTAAAAGTGACGTCATTTTCAGAGGTAAGGAGAATGAAAATTGGAATGAAAATGTCATGACCAATTTTTAGTAGTATTTTTTTTTTGGTCAATTTCTCAAAACCTTTTAATGATGTCATTTTCAGTCCAATATTCAGTTAGTTGTTTAATGAAAATGTCAAAATAATTCCATCATTTTTAAAGGTAAAGAGTGCATTTTTCCAAAAATGAATCCAAATTACCTAAAAAGTGACGTCAAGTGACGAAAATTGGATTGAAAATGTCATGACCAATTTTTAGTAATTTTTTTTGGTAATAAATGCATATGTACGTCATTTTTTGTCTATAAAGACGTCATGTCATAATCAATAGTAAAAATGACCACAAAATAACACGAAAATGGATCTGAATGATAAGGTCATTTAAATAAAATATGACATCATTTTCAGACCAATTTTTAGTTGTCATTTTTTGGTCAATTTCTCAAAACCTTTTAATGATGTCATTTTCAGTCCAATATATTCAGTTAATGAAAAAAAAAAAATAATGACGTCATTTTTAGAGGTACAGAGTGCATTTTTCCAAAAAAATGAATCAACATTACCTAAAAGTGATGTCATAGTTGAGTCGTTATGATATACAGTTTACATGTATTTAGGCTCGATGTATACATCTAAAAAACATGTTTCTACCACGATATCTTGAGAAAGATATCTTATTTTGAGAAAACTTGTATAAAACCCAATTCATCTACAAGAATAAACAAATGTTAATAAAAAAATAAAGTAGTGTATATAATCTTTGATAATTTCTGTTACCATGTCATGGTAACAGAAATGTGCAATAGATCCCATGCAGCCCTTTAATTATCCTCCTATAATGTATTATAGGTTGTATTAACATGCATGCATGCAAGATGTAAATCTGTGAGGTTAAAATTTATGCAAATCGTCCTGTTTTGATCCCAGTGTAACCCGATTAAGGTGATTCCCATCTATAATTGCAAATTCCTCCAAAACGGCGTAAAATTGGCAAATAATTAATGAGGGCAAGCCGAATAGATCTTCAAAATTTGACATTCGAGATTGCATTCATGCAGAATCTTTCTCGTTTAATGATTGGCCTGACAACTCATCCAAGATGAATTTTCGCTGTATTGCTAGCCTGTAAACACTCATTAGGTTAACTAATAAGCGGATGTACGTAATGCCACGGGGGATCAACCATTTCTTAATTGTGGGCTTCTTAAAAGAGGCTTAGAACCTTAGTAGCAATTGTCTGAAACCTTTGCGTGTCTGCCCTGCACATACACATATACATAAAAAAATAGGAGGTTGGCTTTTTTGATCTGCAGGGAGGTTGGTCCCTCATATGTATGGGCTCAAAAACAATGGCCAATCGATGTCGAATTAAGTGGCAAGAAGATAATCTCATTAATATGCACGCAGGCAATTTTATAGCCCTACAAACATACCCACATACATACATACATAGCTCCTCTTTTAAGCATATTGAAGCTCCTTTTTATACTTATTATTATTATTATCGTATCAGTGTTTTGATAATGCACTTGTTGGAAGCTTCAAATAATTACTCATTGTTTGATAAACAGTATAATTAAAATGGATCTATTTGTGTTTTTACACTCTTAAATTACTGGCTTGTTATGTTTTCTAAGGTAGTTTTGAAAATTGTTTTGATAATATTGATATCTATCTACTAATGTTCTATAAATGCTTAATGATGTGAAATCTATTTTGTAATTATGGTTCACAATTACATGTCATGTGTTTTCAACACATTAAAAACTTTGGGTTAAAATCCAACCCAATATTGAGTGCTATTTGGACATGCCAACATTGGGTTAAAGCTACCCAACGGTTAATTCACAGTTATTAACACAAATTTTGGTTAAAATATGCCAAGAATTTGGTAAATGTGAGGTTTGTGTTATTTATATTCAACTCATAATTGGGTTATAAATAATAATAAAAATAAATATTTATAATTGGGTTAAAAATTAATATAACACAACCTCACTGCAGGCATATTTTAACCAAAATCTGGGTTAATAATTGTCACCCAACCGTTGGGTAGCTTTAACCCAACATTTGGTTGTTACACTTAAATTCTACCCAATGTTAACCCAATGTTGATAGGTCCATATAGCACTCAATATTGGGTTGAATTTTAACCCAACGTTTTTAGTATGAAGTTAGCCAATTTATAAACCATATATGGTTTATAATTATTGGTATATAATTATAATAATAAAAACATTGAACATACTACCAATAATTTACCATATATAATAAATTATTGGTAGTATGTTCAATGTTATGTTTATACCCTTGTCAAAATCTTAGATACACTTAGTATACTTTTCTGAATACTAAGTATAATAAGTTGCCCAAGCAAAGTGCACTTAGTATATTAAAATGAAAATCAAGTTCACTTTTCTTAGTATACTTTACTGTAAAGTCTAATTAGAAGTATAATAAAGTGTACTTAGAAGTACGTGTATGTACGAAAGTATACTATAAAGTATACTAAGTTGTTCAAAAAAGTGCACTAGGGTATTACATTTGCATGTTACAATTTTTTTACATTGATGCAGTATTTTAAAAAAATCCGTTGATTATTATGAAGTTTAATTATAAAAAATTGAATACCACAATACACATTCTCAGATTATAAAAAAAGCCACAAGTCTTACTTTTTAGTTATTATAATTTTGCAACATGAATATGGATTACTTAAACATGGATATTCACAACATAAACTTTTATTTTATAACTCTTGCATTTATACCAAAATGTTCCTTCTTGTTCAAATGTGTGTGTGTGTGGCGAAAAATTCATAAAATAATAGGTTATTGGGCAGTTTTGCACGATATAAATCAAATATCGAGGCGGTGCACTTTTAAGTATAGGTAAAAACAGAAAATATCATAAATCATTTGGCCAAGTGTTTTTTCATGCATGCTCTCAAAATGCTATTTCGAAACTACTAGTAAATTGATGCAAATTACTGGCATCGGTCCCGCAAACTATATCTGCTATGAAAAAAATTATAAACGGTAAAAATTACTCTTTTACGGGTTCGCTAAAAAATAGCGACAGTGCATTAATTCCATAGCATTGTACTTAATAGAGAATATTAATATTTTGGGTTTATCAAGGCTTACTTTGAGTTGGTTATAATGATGAGATACTCTTTTAAGATTAAGGCTCAAAAGGTTTTTCCTGTGTAAATATCATCTGCAAATAGCAGACAGTGTTTATTTAGTGTGTTGGCTCCAAATTTTCCTTGTATTAGGTTAGGGCAAGGGTCGGCAACCTTTTGAGACGGAAGAACCAAAAGTTATAATTTACAAAATTGCTCAGTTTTTAAAGAGCCACTAAAATTGTTGATTCAATATTATAGAGACACAACCTGACATCGAAAGAGCCAAAAGCCGTAGGTTGCCGAACCCTGGGTTAGGGAGGTCGCTTAAGATAAGGAATTGTAAAGGTATGTTTTGTGTGATGCGGCTGGATGCACGATACGTCGTCTGCTCAAAGCCACTCATGCACACGGGCGGTACGAGTGTGTGGTGCGGTGCCGTCTTGCCATTCCACAAGACGCTAATATCCCAATGGGCTGCTGCCGACGCGTTACAGCATCTGTAGCACGCACGAGTCTGCAGTACGCCATTCGAAATAGCGTTTTACCAAATCACAAGACGGCACGCACCACTCATGTGCATCAGTCCTAAGGTGGCTGATTAGAATTCTAAGGTTTTTACAGTGTTATGCCTGGTTCGCACTACCCGTTTTTCCTTCTGCATTCATACATTGGCCCTGTGCAGTGCGTTCCCAAATCCCAGAATGCAATATGCAAAAACAAGCCACCCTAGCGTAGGCGTGGCTTATCGGGAATTTTTTTAAGTCATCGTCGGCTCTTTTGAGTCTCGAAAAGAGCAGACGATGATACCAAATAGCTGATTTCGACATTTATTTCATGATTACAGTATATTTATTGAATTTTATGGTACACAATCTAGTGTATAAATAAATATTATCTATAAAAACTAAACAAAAAAGCGACGTAAATTTCACCAACATAGAACTACGGATAGTGGGAACAGGGCCACATTTTTTCCAACCGCTAGGCGTGTTGAAGTTATGACGTCAACTTACAGTGAGTGAGGTGAGTGCGCCTAGTGCGTACCAGGGATTAGAGATAGAGTTATATCATCTGCAAGTAGGAGACAGTGTTTGTTTAGTGTGATGCCTCCTAATTTTCTTGGTAGGCTTTTTGGGAGGTCGCTTATGAAAAGGATGAATAGTAAGGGTTCAATGCACAAAAACAAAAAACTTGTATTTGATGCCAGTCCAAATGGACGAATTAGTTTAGCATCTACAGTACATGCATTTATTAAAATCTTAAGAGCTTTTCGATTATGGGAAATTTTATTATATCAAACAGAGCACCTAGTTCCCATTCAATTTCATAAATAAGGGAACTGATAATCCAGAGGAAATGAGAGCGCTGTGCAAAACGGATATGACGTGCCATGAGCGCACATTTCCTCACCGCAAGACACATTCGGGTGTCGAAGAAAAAAAATCAATGAACTCCTTTATTAAACTTTCCTAATTTGAAATGTTCTCCGTCAGTGATTATTGAGAGTGTCGGCAATTATTACCATGTTTATTTGAATACGATTTCAACGCCATCTAGAGGTGCGATGAAGACATCGCAATTGCAATCGCGAAAATTTAAACCTGGTCACTGATTCTATTGTGTGCTAGATGAAATCTAGCACATCTTTATTTATTTTACTACAGAAATCCATATCTAATGTCAACCTATTTTGGCAATATTTTGATTAATAAAAATAAAAATAAACTGCAATTTCAAATTATTAGATGAAATTAAATGTTAAATGACTAGATGCCAGTATTTGATGAATTCCCAATCATTATTTGATTATGAATTTTATGACATCACTTGTTTTTGATTTCAGTATAAGTTACTTGTTTTTGATACATATAGTTTTTGATTGTTGTACATATAGTTTACCAATGAAATTTTTAATTTCCCTGACTTTTCCTATTCTTAAGATTATTCTCATGACCATCCTGATTAATAAAAATTAAAAAAATATATGCAAATATGCCTAACAACTTGCCGGCTTTCTCAAAAATGTTATTTTATAACACAAGTCAATAACATTTTTTAGAGAATTTTACGTTTTCATGATTATTTTAATTCAGATATGACAAGGAAAAAAACTGTTTTAGCAGTAGGAGTCAATGAATTTTCAACTCTTGTGAATATAGCTATATATCTATCTAGAAGTTGAATTTAATTGTGCCACATTTCTGGACTCAATCGACTCCATGATAGCAAAATAAATATCGTGTAAAACATGTTGTTAAAGAGCTCTTTGGATGTGTCGTTGCAACCAATATTGCTACTTCAAATATATCATAACAACATATTTGGGAAATAGAAAAAAAGTATATATATAAGCCAAAAAGCTGTTGTTATATTGGACTTGCATTGCCTCGAGTGAACTTCTAATTTCCACATGCAATCCAACTGTATATATATATATATATATCTATTTCACTATATAACTGTTTTTATCTCAGCTTTTTTGTTGCTTTTTTGGTTCACAGGGCAGATATGTTATTTTTCTAGAGTCGACTACTTGTAAAATATAGTCGAGAATGATATTTGACCTTAAGGACATTTTGTCATTACATCTCATCAAATCAAATATTGGATTTTCTGCTGTAATACAGGGTGTGCCTTGCAGTAATCATAAATCAGAATTTAAAAACAATTATCAAAATTAGTATGGATAAATGAAACTTTACATGTCAAAGAGTTAACATTGTGCCATACTACATACTATATAATACAAGTAACAATGTGTGACATGTTAAAGATGTTCAGGAAAAAATTCAAATTGTACATGTCATAAGTATTAAAAAATACATGTAAATAATAAATTGGTTTCATATTTAAATTGTCGAAAATACCCTATACAACTTTCATAAAAAATTTAGGAGTATAGAATAATATACATTTTCAGCTTTTACCTTATTTTTATAAAAAATGTATACAGTTAAAAGTGTTTTACATGTATATATGTCTATTTTTTTTTAAAAATATACATATATTTCTAAAAAATAAACGTGCAGTATTACATAAAATAAATGCATGCATGTAATTTGTAATCTTTTTACTAAACTGAATAAGAAAATATATGTTGTTTTGTCTCATTTTGTTCATTATATAGTTAGTTATACATAAATATTTTAATCAAATTTAAATCAGAAAATTTCTACATTAGTTATTATGACGTCATATACACTCATCAAGTTATATGACGTCATATCCATTCATCTAAGATGCATTACGTCATATCTGTGAATTCCATCAGGTATACATAAACATTTTAATCAAATTTAAATCAGAAAATTTCTACATTAGTTATTATGATGTCATATGCACTCATCAAGTTGTATGACGTCATATCTGTGAACTCCATCAGGTAAATTTAATATATAAATATGTCCTAGAATCCAATTCCACCCATATTTATATTTGATATCCAACATGATCATAAATTGACAGCTGCATCACAATTTCATTATTTTTCTGTCATCTAATTTATAAATAACTGATATATCATACCAGTCCAGATGTTATATATTTCCAATTGGTTTAATATTAATTTTTCATGTAGAAGTCATTAAATATGCATTTTTTGCACTATGACAGGTCTAATTGTACTTTCTAAACATCTTGCTATTTCAGCATTACACCACAAGTCTTCAAGTCTTTAAGAAAACTTTTTAAGTCCAAAACAACACAAAGAAATTAAGTGAAATTTCAGCCAAGAAACAAACAGTTAATTCCAGATTAAAAGATAAACTTCTAACTTTAAACTTTTTTTTTTCAGAGTAAAATTGGCACGACTTACTTGTAGTGATTTAGAAAGACATCTTAAGTCTTGATTGCCGTTCAGTGTATAAGGCTATCTTAATTGCTACAAACGTCTAAATTGACCTCTTGGTATTTTTTTTTTCTACAACAAAGTCTTGATTGGGGTACATCAGATACGGACAACTTAATCGAAAAACAACTAATTAATGGATTATACGATGTGAACCAAAAAGTACGACAAAAAACACACAAAAAACAATAGGCATTTGATATTGTTTTAAATCCACTTGATGAACACATTGTTTTTAATTAGAGGGGACAATAGGAAATCGGTGATTAAATGATAATCATTGTTTAGATTTCAATTTAATGAATTACAACATGGAATCTATGTTATAGATGAATTAAGGAATTTAGGAATTGCAAAATTTGAAAATGTCATAAAACAGGCACGTTTTATGGATATGAAATTATAATCAAGCGTTTTCTTACACAATTTCCAAACAAGTAAATAATTTTGAGAATTTATTGGTTATAACATGCATTAGGTTAAATTATATTTTTTGGTGATATGTCAACATAAGTAGATATTTTATGATAAAATTATAATTGATATATCATATTGAATTTTTGATTATTTGTAATCCAAAAATTTACTATGTAAATATACTGTGTAAATATGTAATTGCAGATTTAACGATAACACTTTAGGCTATAAATTTATCTAGAATAACATGTTTAGGATATGAACAACATATACATTCATGTAAAACAAAAAATATACCATTAACAGAATATTTGCAAACATGAAGTGCATGGTTATTAAATATTCTGTATTCATGAATATTAGAGAACTTAACATACTAGAATATCTGTTAAAGTTCTCTGTTAAATATAGTTCAACAATATCTCGTCATTATTGAATATTTTAACCCAAAAAATTTCTAATGCACAATTTTGCTAAATTTCTGTATTAAATACAGTTCACACAAACTTTATTCAAGAATACTTTTAATACAGAGAAACGTAACATATATACAAAAAATATATATATACATGTATATATATTGTATATTTGTTAAGTTCTCGGTAAAATATAGTTAACCAATATCTTGTAATTATTGAATATTTTAACACAAAAAAATTACTAATGCCCAATTTATACACAAAAAATTAACACGAAACATTACTAATGCCCAATTTTGCTAAATTTCTGTATTAAATACAGTTCTCAAAAATATATCCCTTAATTTATGATTACTTTTAATACAGAGAAACTTCAGTGAAATACACATTTTATGCTTACTATTTTTTAATAAGATAAACATTAAACAAAAGAAATTCAAAGATGCATCATATTGTCCTATTTAGTGAGAATATTTTTAAAATTATATATTACAACAATTAGGCATTTTTGTCTTTTTTAAGAGTTTAAATATCACGTAAAAATCATGTAAATATCGGCGCCTAAATAATCAATAAAAAATATCACCATACATGTTTAATCACACTATTACTAACCCTAGTAGCAATTGAAATTATGCCAATTGAACACCAAAATTACAAGTATTTTTCATTATATTTTAACTTTATATAATTCAGTTTGATCTGTATTCAATTCAGTTTGCTACGTGTGGTTTTGAATATGTTAAATTAAATTTTTGTCAGTTGGCCCACCTGTTATCACTGCAGAGGGTAGCAATAATAAATTGAGGTTTGTAGTGAAATGTCACGCATGGTGTCAGTTTGTTTGTTGTATGAACACAACCCCTTCGTTTTTGTTGTTGCCTATATCAGGAATCCTGCCCCCTACAATTTCCGTCCAAGGGGCCCTTTCACAATTGGTACCCTTATTGCTTTTTACCACGCTTGTATTGAAAGGGTGAAAGCGTGAATGGCTTCCCAGTGAGGTTCCACATGTCCATTAGGGTTTTTTATTGGACCATCTCTGATCCCATCTCTGACATATCCAAAAAAAATATTCAAAAAAACAGCTATGAAGTTGCTTGAACTGGTGGCACGTGGGTTGCTTCAATGTGTGGGGTTAAAAGGGGCAAAAAATACAAGTGTTTGGAGCAACTGCTGTTATGCGCACACCTAAAGATATGACTTATGGCTCTTGAACAGGAAAATCATTGGGTGTTTACAACTAAAACCGGTTATAACGAAATTCTGCACGAGGCCTGCTTGCCTTCATATCATGTGGGTTGGATTTTAATACACAAAGATCAACTGAAACGAAATTAGGCCCTTTGGAAATAAGATTGTTTGACATAGACTCATGTCTAAAGTAGTCATTTTGAATATGTCAATTTTGAGACCTAAATAGTCAAAATTGTTGCTTTATGTCTATTATTATATTTTCAGAATATAACAATACCTGTAATTTTAGTTTTAGTAAAGCGCAATGTCCATTTTATAAGACATTTTATTTGAACATATTGAAATATTTATAAAAGATTTGTATTTATGATAAAATACCATTAATTAAAATGAATCATTGTAATATAGCCTATAAGTTTGGTCTTAAAGTTGGAATTTTGAGTTTGGAAATATTGAAATCTAAATTATAGACAACATTTTTGATAACCGGTATAAAATAATCTTTTTATTAGATTTAGTTTTGTTATAAAAATATCTATAAAATTTGGGACACAATATCGATGTAGTCAACATTAAAATATACATATACATGTATGAGAGTTGAGACACAATATACATTTATAGTCAAAGTAATAAGAATATATTTATTGGTGTATTTTTATGAAACACATTTTTGAATTTTTGTCTATTTGCAATCCTAAAGTTTACACAATTTGTAAATATGTAACTGCATATTTCACGACAATGCTTTATAAATTTATCTAAACTTATGTTTAGGACCTGAACTACATATTAAAAACATGCATATAAAACACAAAATATGCCATGGTTCCAAAGAATTATTGTACACTGATATCAAAATCTTGAAAGTGTAATATTTTGTATATATTTTGCATATTTGTTTAAGTTCTCTGTTGAATATAGTTCAAGACTATAAATCTCATAATTCATGAATACTTTTAATACAAGGAAAATAATAAATGTCCAATTTTGTATATAATTTAAAGTGTTACATTTTGTATATTTTCAATATTTGTTTAATTTCTCTATTAAATAGGCCTACAGTTCAGAAAAAAAAACCTATCTTTTAATTCAATAATTACTTTTAATACAGAGAAAATGTGTTTATATATACAGAACATTTCCAACAAAATTTGACTATGTGAAAATGACCATATATGTTCAATTAGCTATATAGAGTATAGTCACTTTCATGCTCTGTATGAAAAAGGTCCTTAATTATATCCAGTTACAATAAGCTAGCTCTAAAATGCAAATACCCCAAAATTCCATGTTTAAAAATGTCATTAATAAATAACTAATACTATATGTCTATAATATAAATGTGTTGTTCCATTTCATGGCATGCATTTATCCGCTATATGCGCTTAAATATTATATTTTATAAGTTAAGGCTTTATAAGGAATACTGGGGATTGTCTCTATTGATTCACATTGGATCGATAAAAGGCCCATAACTTGTTAAGGCGTTTATGAGGCCGCAATGGAAACAAAACGTTCGTCGCAGGAAGCTGAAAATTTGGCTTGTATTTGGAGATATTTTCATCCAAATTACAACACGAATAATGCTAACAATTATTATAACAATAACTGGTGTTTATAGACGAATTGTCACGTTGAAATTGCGTGATATTCATTCAGAGAAATCGTGTTTTGCAATGGACCTTTGAGGCTTTGCTTATATATAACACCATGTAAAATGACCGTTAAGCCTATTTGTCTCTCATGACTGAAATAGCCCTAATGGCTTACTTGTTTTAATACAATTTGTTGTATATCATATGCTATTAAAATGTATTAATTACATGAATGCTATACATGCCAAAAATACATGGAATTATTTAGATTTCAAAATATACATGAATTTTGAAATTTAAAATAATTTTATTGATGGTGGGTTTAACATTTCAGAACAATTAGGCCTACATATATGAATTTTAACATAAAATGTACATATACACTAACATGTTATAAAAAGCATGTTGAGATTCAGCTAAAATGTTTTTAAAAATTATACACAAATGGGTCTAAAAATGTAAAACACTCAAAATACATGCTTATAATATCGATACATATATTAATATGTATATGTACAGTTTGATAAATATATGGTGCATATGCTTAAATTACATCTTAAAAATATAGGTTATACATTATATACCACACAACAAAATATGTAATGTATAAAATGCAACAAATTATGCAATACTGTATGAAATGCTACAAAATTAAATGTATTTTAAATTTAAAATACATGTACATGTACATAACCTAACCTACACTAAACGAAATTGCCAAAATTGTCAGTGAAATATGGGTTGGAACATGTGTGGGAAAATGTCCATGTGAGTAAACAGTATTGTTGAGCAAGGGTTAGGTCAAAAAAGGTCCTTTAAATGCCAGGTAACATAGCAAAACATTCATAATACTAGCTAACCTATTAAAAATTGTCTGTAAAATGTGGGTGGAAACATGTGTGAGGATATGTTCATGTAAGTAAATGACCATAAACAGTATTTTGTAAAAAAAAAAGGTCCTATGAATGTTAGGGAAAAAAAAACAAAAAAAATGACCAAAAATTTGATAGCCCAATGTTGGCTAGTATAACATAAAAAAACGTTGGGCCAACGTTAAAAAACCCAAATTTTTGACAATATTGAAACGGTGAGAGGTCCAATATAAGAATAACGGTCTTTACATGCCCTAAGGCAGATCTAAAATCCGCTACTGTAGAAAGCTGCTCATTCATAAAGTATTTTTTCTTTGTAGAAAAAAAGCTGGTAGTTTTTGAAGAAAAAGCAGTTGCTTTTCATGTGAAGAAACCAAGACAGGTTTTATTGAATAAGTCGGTGGAACCCCTCACAAATTCACAATATATAAACCAACTAGTCTTAGAAGGTATTCAACTGCCCTCTCACTGGACATTGTACTCACAAATGGGGCTTGGTTCTTATATTGTTTGACCACTATCGATCTTTTAAGGTCGAAAACTGGATTTCTGGTGGGGAGTCATAATATGAATTTACCTAAAAATGCATGAAAATCACAAAATGTATGATATGGTCCAACGCTTGAGAAACAGGTGATAAAAACTGGAAAAAAAATCGAGAGGGGGATAAAAAAAAATATATAGGGGGTTACAAAGTTGCATTTGATGGGGGAAACAGGAAATGCTACAATTTCAAAAAATGACTTCCTAGGTTGCATTTTAAGGGGATATTATACTTGCCCATATTGAAAGTTTTTTAAAATACATGTTTATAAATAAGTGCTAAGTGTAAAAAAGCAAAATTATATATATATTCAAAATATGACACACAAATTCTATAATGTGAGACAAGTTAGGTGTATAACTTAGTTTATAAGAATTAAACTATACATTTAACATGTAAACAACATGCCAGTGTTATAAACTTTGAGCATGTGCAGCTAGAACGTGCAATTGGCACATGCTTCAGTTTAGTTCAAAGTTTAGAACACTGGCATGTGTAGAATATGCAAATGGCACGTGCTTCAGTTCTGTTCCACACTATATATATAGGCACATGCGATGCAATTGACACATGCCACTGTTCTAAACTTTGCACGTGGCCAAGAATTTTTTGCTGTAGTATAATGCAGTTATTAAAACATACAAAATTATTATAACAGTGAAACAAAAGTACATAGCTACTACTAATAAAACCATTATTTCATTTTAAAATCATTTTCTGCATGTTGATATTGGCTTATTAGGGCTTCACTAGACCTTAAAAACCTGGAAATTGTTAGGGAAATTGAATAGACTTGAAGTATATAGTCAGTGAAAAGTGATTTATTTTATATAGACTGGGAAATTCAATATAAATATTACTCTCGCTTTCAATTAGCAGTTTATTAATTAAACTACAATTTTGTATATCATTGTATAAATTTAAATGTATAACAGTAATGATAAAATAATTTTCTTATATATTCTTGAAAATACATTTTATAGAAATTATGAATGACATGTTTTTCTGATTAATTCAATATTTACATAATTTCTGTTCAACAAATCTGAAATTTAATTTTGGTACAGTGAGGCTTAAAAATGATAATGTATACATAAATAAAAAGATAAATCTGATGGACATAAATTCTGATACGATCATATTAAGCTTCAACAAAAATAAATCTAAAATAATGTGCAAGTTAACACAGAAATCTGACAAGCGTATATTTTTCAGCATTATCCTTAAAGCAATAGCCTTTAGGATTTATAACTATGAAAATCTGCATCTATATTCCACTTGATTCAGTTTCAGATGTATAAGGAAGCAAAATACGTTTAATAAATGAGAAAATTT
The DNA here is from genome assembly GCA_034698905.1 of Xestoiulus laeticollis. Lineage (NCBI taxonomy): Eukaryota > Metazoa > Arthropoda > Diplopoda > Julida > Julidae > Xestoiulus > Xestoiulus laeticollis. The sequence continues at coordinate 5,553 of JAQGCC010002090.1, read as the reverse complement.
ACCTCAAATACCAGTTATGATGATAATATTTAACCATTTTTGTATAAAATGCACATTGCAGTTATAAAGACACTATCCACTATATCCTTTGATAATTTGAAATAATTTCATAATATTTTATATATTTTATTAAGTTATACTAACACAACATTAAAGAATATTTAGCATAAACAACATTTACGAACCTGTAGCAAAAAAACAACATTTTGGAACCTTTTGCATAACCTTTAGCATAGACAACATTTTGGAACCTTTTGCATAATAACCTCAGGAACCTTTAGAAGAAAAAACATTCAAGAACCTTTCGAATATACAACAATCAGGAGCCTTTAGCCTAAACAAGATTTAGGAACCTTTAGCATAAAAACATTTAGAAGCCCTTAGCAGAACCTTTTTGTCTAAACTACATTTAAGAACCTTTAGGAGACTAGCATAAACAAAATTTAGTAACCTTTAGCATAAAGCATTTAGAAGATTACAGCATAAACAAGATTTAGGAAATATTTAACATAAATGGTGTCATTAATATGCATATCAATTGTTTATTTTAATAAATATGAATTTATTTATATTTTGAAGATTGTAAATTCTCAGCTTTATATATGTTTAAGAATTTTGTTAATCATTGAAGAACATAAATTTTAAAATTTAGGCTTGTTTTCCAACTATGTTTTCCAACTATGCATTCTTGTACTAAGAATTTTAATAAAAAAATATATGAGGAGGTCATTAATCTTTTTCTTTTTAATATATTGACCCTAACATTCTCAGAGCATTAATAATGGCGTTTGTCTAACATTAGCCTATCAAAAACAGACCCACCCTTTATAATTGGTAAATATGTACAAATATAAAACAAGGGGCTAATCATTTTAGAAAATGCCGAAATATAAAACATACCTTGCCTGACATTAAAACTGTGTATGAAAATTATTAAAAATTGCCTTTCATCATAATTGAAGACAATTTCCCGAATTTTGGTGAGGGTGTTGCGCTCCATTTTGGGTGTAGGTCTTATCATAATAATACCTAATAACCATTAAATTTTTACCAAATGCTTTTGGGGCTGCAATTAACTCTTTTTCCCCTTGAAATAAAAATTAAAAGATTTATCATTTTTGTAATTTGCAAACGAAAATGTTTGCAAATTACAAAAATTGAGGTTTGGGGTTTTAGGAATAGCAAAGTACTTACGATAATGAATGCTATTTTATTTATGAAAAAGGCCAATTTCAAATCAATCGATTTTTCATGGCAACGAATTAGTCATAGCCCTAACACAATCTTATGGACACACCTGCAGGTAAACCAAATAATACACGAAATAAAGAAGGGAGGAAAAACACAAATAAAACCCTATATGTAATTACAATCATCTCATCATGATACAAAAAATAAGGTTTCATAGTCTAATTGTGAATGGGACCATTCATTATAATAAAATAAAAGTGTTGTTTGTTTTAATATGTTGTTTGTAATTATTACAGCTCTATAAACCCTAGAAAATGCTAGTCTCTCATTACCAAAAAATTAATAATAAAAAATTAAGATATTATAAGTGATCTGGAAACAACCATCTTGGATTTCTCAATGTTTTTTGATCATGTTAGCCTAATTATAATTGATTTTTTTAATGTTTACATTATTAATAAACAGTGAATTACAAGTACATGAAACTTCAAGAAATAGCAAAAATACAGTTTAGGTGAAAAGCATCTGAAAAATCCCACATTCAAAGGTAGTTTTATAAAACACAAAGGCATGCAAATATGAACCATAAATCCACCATAAATGTAAAATAAAGAATTACATTATATGCGATAAATGGTATAAATTAATACATTTTTATATTCAAAAATGTATAATTTACTATATGTAAGTAAGCCCTGGTCGAAATGAGCATACTGATATCAGTAAATTCTAGTGATATTAGTATACACAAACTGATAACAGTCTGAACTATATACGGGTTGCAGTATAGCATAGTGACATCAGTAGGCAATGTTTGAGTGATGCCAGTATAACCCATACCAATATCAGTATGAGCTAGACTTGCATCAGTACAGTCATACTGATATTGGTTAGTAATACTAGTATCGGTACACCATAGTTACATCAGTAGGCAATGTTTAACTGATGCCAGTATAACCCATACCAATATCAGTATGAGCTAGACTTGCATCAGTACAGTCATACTGATATTGGTTAGTAATACTAGTATCGGTACACCATAGTTACATCAGTAGGCAATGTTTAACTGATGCCTGTATATCCCATACCAATATCAGTGTAGATTATAGTTTCATCATTATACTACTCTGATAAATCTGAACTGTTTGACTGACACCAGTATAATCATGCTGATATAAAGTGTTCCAATTATCAGTTTAAAACTGATTACTGATATTAGTATATTTATTTCGCCCAGAGAGTATATGTTAGTGCAGGATTAAATGACAAAAATAGGGTAAATAACATTAGAATAACCCACAGTGAAAATTTTATAAACTATTTATATAATTACACATATAGACATACAATGTCATATTTATTATATTTTCCATATTATCTAGAACAAAATAACAATGAAGTTCTCCAATTTGTCACTTTACAACACATTACAGAATTCACCTAGACATGTACAGACAGAAATGCTTGTAGCAAATAGAGTAAAAATTTATATTAAAAAAATATGATATAATTATACAATTAAACTACAAGTCTATTTTTTAAAACTACAAGTATACTTTTATAAAACTCAATATTATTATATAAAAATTTTGATCCTGCCGACAAAAATCCCCCTATAAAATGACTCATTTTTTGCTTGTTCCAGTCATTAATTCATCACAAATTTTACACTCGACTTAATATTTTTTGTCTTTTTTGGCTTAAAAAGTCTCAAAAATCAGCAATGGAGCTATCCTGAGAGACAATCACGTAATTATACACATACCCTCAATTTTCCACCGGTATAATTTCAGGGTTGCAAGTTACCTCGCAACAGTTTCATATCCTTTTCAAAGTAGGTATACCTGCAATATAACCTCCATGTTTTTTTTTAATGCAATTTTCCATCATATAGTTTAAAAAAAAAGGCCTATCACCTTCACCTTGACAGCTATAGTGAAAGTTTATAGGCTCAGCTTTGTAAAATTATAAAAAAAAAATTAATAACGCCTTTGCTTTATGAGTGGGAATGGCCCTTGCTGACTGGTTCAGACAAGCCTCAATTATTTGGCATGTGACCAGCCCACGATTATATAATTTCGTATACAAAAATTAACCTACCCAAAACGAGTTAGGTAACATGGGTTTGCCCACCCTTCTGGGCCTGACTGACCCGCCCATGACCAGCAAGGCGTGTTCCCAGACACGTCTTATATCTTAAGATTAAGTCTAAGACAAAGGTCTTAAGATAAAGACTGAAGGTACTGAAAAGTGCATCAGTTTTCAAATTTTGGTAATTATTGCTAATTAAGACACTTTAAGACTTAGATACTTGTGTTTTTGCCTTGCGTTAATATGCTACAGAATGCTGAGTCGTCTTAAGACATTTTAAGACACTGTTCACATAAGACTGTTGGCTAATACTTTTTAATCATGTTAAAACATATGGACTTTTAAAAACACATCTTTTCAGCAATTGTGTCTTTTCATGGTATAAATAGTCTCTTAAGACATACACTTTTTAATAAAATATAAGATGCATCTTAGAGGATGTTGAATATCACATAAGACAGTTTAAGTATATAGGTTACTGCATCTTTACGTGCACTACATTTCCTATAAAAATTTGAAAACAGACATTTTCACCTTGTTAAAATTGTCTTAAGACACTTATTTTGGTACGACCCCTAACTGTGATTCCCATTTGCTGATGACAGGATGGGTTACATTATACAAATAGCTAATATTTGTGTGAAAATGGGGGTTAAAACGGTGTAGCATTGGCAGAAAATCGGTGGGTTATTAAGCAGCGGGGGGTCAGAAGGCAGGACATTTAGAGCAGTCACAATGACCACTCCAATGACCACTTGCCTTCCAGTATGGACCACCTGAATGGCTGTTGTGTCCACTGTTGACGTTAACATTAGTCAAACATGGCCAACAGAAAGAGCATGGGCCATTTAGCAAAATCCCTAATTTTTTTCAATGAAAACTGCACCCTCTATATAGGTTCCTCCCTAAGGTTCCTCCTCCAAGGTTCCTCCCTAGGTCCGGGATTGATTTTGGGACCGAAATAGCCGTTTCAATGCAGCTGACCAAGCCGTGTTTATACTGGACATCGTCAACCTTACAATGGTAGTGACCACACAGAGCAGATAACAGGGGCCTTTGAAATGGACCCTCCAGATTCAAGTGGCTTGGTTGACTTCCTCTTTTGCACATACTATTTCCTGCGTGACCAAACATACAGACACAGACTTAGATAAAAAAAGGGATCCTGGGGGAGCTTAACGTCTTTTCTATGCACAGGTCATTTGGTACAAAAGTCACTGGCAGCAGGCAGAAAATGTCACATTATACAGTTTATACTGCAGGGTTCTCACTGAAAATAAAATTTCAACTTTCGTCACTTTTCCAGCAATTTTCACATGAAAATCCACAAGCCTGAAAATTTTATAATATATATTACAACTTCCATACATGCAGGGCTGGATCTGGAGTACAAAACTGCACTTATATTATAATTAATAACCTGCTAATTGAGAATTGATAATTGCGAATTGAGAGTAATATTTACATTGAATTTCCCTGTCAATATAAAATAAATCACTTTTTACTGACTATATACTTCCAGTCTATTCAATTTCCCTAACAATTTCTAGGTTTTTAAGATCTAGTGAAGCCCTAATAAGCCAATATTACAAGAAAACGATTTTCAAATGAAATAATGGTTTTATTAGTAGAAGCAATGTAATTTTGTATCACTGTTATAGAAATTTTGTATGTTTTAATAACTGTATCATACTGCAGCAAACCAATTCTTGGCCTTGTGCAAGAACATTTAGGTAATATTTAGAGAAGATAATGTGCTACTTACCTTGTAAACATAAAACAATCTTAATAAAAATGCAACGAATTTACTCAAGTAATTAAAACGCTTTCTGATTGGCTAGTGATATATGACGTCAAATGTGTTGTCCATGTATTTCTATCATTTAGTTTTATGCATTGCAAACAGATTTAATTTGGGAGTTTCAATTTACTAGTATGAGTATCTTATTAAAAGAGGCAACAGTCGTATTCTTGAATTGTAACACAAAATCGTCGTTTTAATCATTTTTGCCAACGAAGCCCATTTAGCAAACAAAAATTATCTATTTTCTCTGCCAGTCCTATATCAGCAATGTAAAAAAAAAATCGTGATTTAAATAAATAGTTTACCTGCAAAATTTTTTATCCAGCGGAGTGAATTGATATATGTCTTCAAGAGCACCGTTTTTCGGAGAAAATGTTACAATTTCTCTCAGAATTTAGAAAAAAAATACGAAATAACTTTTAAGAATAATCCAAATGTCACGTGACAAAATTCGATCATTGCTTTTG
>JAQGCC010002089.1:0-19955 GCA_034698905.1 Xestoiulus laeticollis | reverse complement strand
TTCCTCGGAGCTATGGCAGCATTGGCAAACATGACGTAATATATCATAAAAAGAACGACGTTTTACCGCATCGTGTGAACAGGTAAAGCCGTGACGACAGAAATCATGACTTTTTTGGGCATCTATGTCGCGGCTTTATTGGCTCCGTGAGAACGGGGCTTAAATCTCACCTTTGATTTTAACCTGCAATTCACACGTACGTCCAGATGAAAATTGTGCTTGTCCGCTTGACTGCTTGTTGGAGTTGGTTCTTGGTTCGGAATTAGTAATTCTTGCTATAATTTCTTGAGATAATTTCCGAACATAGCAATTCTATAAAACAATCTGGCATTTTTTTTAAAGTAGGTACTGAGTAGGTATCACGCGTTATGTACTTTCTGATAAACTTCATTAAAAAAAAAGTAACTTTTGTTTATAAAAAAAATATATTGTGGAAAAAAATCATTTTCAGGGAATTGCGCGAGTAAAAATGCAGATGTTTTCCTCCGATTTTCATGCAGAGATAATCTTGCCTATTCTAGCAAATTCTGACTTAACTGACGGCACTCAAGCAAGAACATACCAAAATTCCGAAAAAATTGTCGCTAGATGACACTAGTTTGAACATGATGTAAAGTTGTGTCGAGAAACGTGATTGGCTGACGTGGGAATAAAAATTCAAATTGCGCGAATCGCAAGGTGGTTTGCAAAGGCGAGGCTCACTAGCTCAGGTGAGATGTTGACGTAAACTCAGGTGGATGTGTTGAAACCAAGTTTGTTACGTTGCTCTCGTGTTCTTATATTTGTGTTTCTACATTTTTAAGTGTTAAATCAGCTGCGAAATGGACGATAAGAGAATAATAACGTACAGAAATCTAAGAAGACATGATCGATGATGGATGTGTGCGTTTGCTGAAGATTTTGTGTTCGGTACCACCACAGTTTAGTGAACTTTAGGCCATAGGAAGTACACCGTAACAATGGCGACATCGACCAAGAGGGCATGGAAACTTCGTGAGTAATTTTCTTTTTTAACGGTACTGTAAATGCATTTGTCATCATTCCATTTTTTTTGCTAAAACTATACTAACTATCACACAGGACAGAAGTACGATTACATTAGTGGTATAAAGAACAAAAAGGGGCGACGAGATTTGTGATTCTTTCCAATATAGTGCCTCTTTCTTGGCACCTCACCTTCGTTGCTCACATCAGCTTCATTATTTTGAACTGTTTGTTTTTATATCATTTAATAACTGTATATGAATTGCTTAATTAATGACTGTAATATCATGCTTTGGTGTTTTTACTAACGAAAGAGGGTAAGGACAAGATTTGGTACTATATATACACTCCAGTTTAAAACTAATTTTGGTGTCTTCACTTTGCATGGAGAAAAATTGAGCTAAGTTGGCAAGATATGGTTTTTAATGTTGTTTAATGTAAGGCGAAATTGGTCACTTGCTGCTTTGGTTTGCCTGTATAAAGGTTAGACATGTGTCTGGCAATATGGAGATCTGGGTTTGAATCCAGCTGTCTTGAATGTGGTTTCCTAGATTTTGCACAGTTGTTTCCAGGAAAATGTCGAGATAATTCCTTGAAAAATATCAAAAATCTTTACGTTGTTCCTTCCTCTAAACTAATTTTCTTTTATTTCCATGTTCTTTTGCCCCGTCAATGTTTAGGGAAAATGAGACCCTCTATTGCCTTTGGATTCCTAAACGTCAACAAACCTGTTAATGAAAGATTTTGCTCGTTCAGTGTTATGCTTTTAAGTTATTTTATGAATCGAATTTGTCGTTTGCAAAAATAGTTGTCTCTCATGTATCTAAAATTGTTTCAGAATTTCACAACGCACTGTGTGTAATTTTTAAGTAAACAAGGTAGGAATCCAGCCTGGTGTTTAGCCTAAATTCAATGTTCAAGTTCTTAAGATCAGTGATGTTTCACGCTTTCTAGTGACTAGTCTAAACATTCTAGCCTTTGCAGCTAAAAACATTGGCCACAGGGATCCAATCCTTTGGTCCTGAACGGGCAGAATATTACAGATAATTGTCATTTTGGTCTCGGCCATTTCAACCTAAAGATACGGTTACAAAGGATGGGTGTTTGTCCTAGTTAGTAAACTTAAGCAACCTCCTTATTAAAGGCTGCTAATATTTGAGTTAGTTATGAAGGCTATGATTTTGTGCAGTCCTGATCGAGTGCAGCAGATTACCGAATGTGCATGTTTTCTAGGGAATCTTGTACATACAGTATTTTCTAGGAAAGTCGCAAATTATGTAGAACGGTTAACCAGAAATTAGAATTCATCTACTAGGTCCGTGCAATCCACCTGCAGCGTGGATACACATGGGCGAGTTAAGTTATCCACGTGGGATGACAGTGGTTTTATGCCAATACTATGTGTTAATGGTAAAATATGTTTGGTGGGCGATCCAGAACTGAATTATAATGGTGAAGTTTTTAAGGGTGCAGCATTGAGCGTGGGTATACAAATGTCCACCACCCTCAATTACCTGACGTGGTAACTAGTAAATACCATTGATTATTATGGCCAGTTGATCCTTGACTCTGGAAACCGATTTAATGAATTGCGGTGAAATCTGTCACCAGTTAGGGTATATTTTTCGGTATTATCGCGTTGTGGGATTATTGTTTGATTCAATGCTTAGTGTGAGTTTCTTATTCCAAATTACTGGAATTGTTTTTTTTAAATTTAACCGGACTCTCAATGCTCTAATTTCTAGGCTTATTTTCAGCTGTTGACCTCTTTATATAATATGCATGCAATAGCGTCTTGCTATAATTAACTTGTCAACTCCTGTGTTAGGCTATAGGCTTACGTGCAGTAAAATGACATCTTACAGAGGTGGACAAAATAATATAGGCCTACAGTGAAACCTGTGAATAGCGCACCCCATTGGGACCGAACCATGGGGTGTGCTACTTGGAGGGATGTACTATGTGAAGGTTCAGCTAAAGTGATGACCATAATGAATCAGATATTATTATTCTAATGAAGATGCACAGATATATATATTTTGCAATTTTCAATGTTTTTCAACATAAGCAAAACAGAAAAATACATAGGCTATAGAAAACAAATATACGCTCGTATGCAACTGCATCTATATGTAGCCATTTTTGCTTTATATTGGGTGTACATGCATGTATCTAAATACATTACTTTTTTCTAAAGGATAAACATGCATTCACTATGCTAATGTATTTTATTTGACATTTATCGCCCTCATTTTGGGATTTTCCAGTGGGTGAAAATTCAAATGGAAGAATCTTTCTTATTCTCAAGTTTTATTGTAAACATTTGTTACAAACTGTTCTTGTACACGTTTCTTTAGCCTATTAATTTGGTGTTCAATACACCCTCAATTCTTCTTGGAAGTTGGAATTCACTCTTAAGGGTTGAGGGGTTAAATTCCCTGTTTGGGGAGTTATAAAGGCTACCGTTCATTCATTTACCATCAGTCTATCCGCTGAACATTTACAGTGGCACCAAAAACTGTTGGCAATAGCACATTTTTATAAATTGTCACTGTATACGTAGTAAAAATTTTTAACTCACTATATGTAGGCTACATTTTCAATAATGTACTAACACATTAGCCTACTGTATATAAGCTTGAAATAATTGTTTTTAAAATGAAGACGAAAAGTGTGTCGAATTTGGTGGTGGAGGCAAATTCGTCTCTAGCAAGGCTTAGTAATACACCTGTAATTGAATTATAGTCACGTGATGCCACACCGTGGCCGAATTTCAGCAATGGGTCAATTGCTCAATAGCTGTCAGTTTTTAATAAGCATTTTAAGAAGCAAAGCTATCATGTGAAGCGTTGTTGTGAATTTTTGAGATGTTAGGTAGTTATGAAATAAGGGGCCTATATTATATGACCCATGCCTTTGATACATTCAGAGCTTTATTTGGATTACATGTGTATGTAGGCCCTAGGCCTAATGTTTCTCAAATATCCATAGTTTTTATGAGTTGATTTGACACAATTGGGCTGTAGTGTCAGTCACTGGTATTTATTCTATACGGTTGCCCCATACATGTTTGTAAGTCATAGCCTTTTAACCCTATTTTTAGGGTAAATTTCTATAATAATATGCCTTTTAGCAAATAATTTGTAAGAAATAACATGTTATTAGCTATAGATGTCAGTTTTGTGAGCTAACAGTGATCAGCATCCTGTTTGGATTATACCTTCTATTTTTTCCTTTTATTCTTTTATCTTCCATTTATTAGAGGAATTGAGCAATATATGCTTTAATCTTGACGGCATTGGCAGCACTTTTTTTTTTTTTTTTTTGCCAATGCGCATGCGTGGGAACGTTATAAATGGGTGCGTTCAGAGACACTCCCCGGGAAGTAAGCAGTTAGTGGCATGATAAACTCCCAGGAAGAATGTCTGTGAACGCTGTGGGAACACTACCGGGATTTTTGGCTGCATATCGTCTGCTGGTGGTGTAAGAAATGCAAGTTTCTCTCCAAGATTGTTAATTCGTCTGCTTGGCTCATACAAATTATCCCATACACTTTTTGTGATGCCGTTTTGTATTCCGCCATTTTGAAGTGATCAGTAGTGATCGACGATTTTTTGTGGGTAAGAAAACGGATCCCGGGGACTTCCCAGAGCGGTCAGGGAAGTGGTTTGTGATCGATCACTTCCCAGGGAAAGTCTCTGAACGCACCCAATGGGTTTGTGGTTGAGGGGAGATTCTCGAAAAGATTAAAGGAAACCTGCGCAATCCCTCTATTACATGTATCTCAGATAATTTTCTTACGTTCTACCAGATGTTCAGTAAATGCATATAGGCCTACATATGACACTTTGCAGACACAAATGAATTTAAATATAAATTCACATTTCATATTATCTTACACTTAATTATTTTTCCATTGTTGTACTTTTTTTTCAATAGAGGGATTGGCAGGTTTCATTTAATATTAGCGGTAGCAATAAACACTATTACGCATGCGCATCAATAAGTTTTGCCCCGTAAAAGTCGTTATGATTCTCAAAGACGTTGTGGTATCACGTTAAACTAATGAAATTGTCGTGTCCCTCAACCACAAACCCATTAACGTCGTCTCCACGCATGCGCATTGATAAAAAAAACCTTTCTATCAATTATTTAAATAATTATTCATGAAGAAAAACTGCATTTGTTTTTTCAAACGGCAATAAATACATGTATATTTAGTAGTTCAGCATTAAACTAAGATTTAGGCAAGCTAGAAAGCAATTAGTCTGAATTGCATCAGCCCTAACTTAGATAGTTCTAAACTTGGCTACTAATTATAATGCGGTTTACAATATACGTTGACATTATCTAATGTCATATCCGTTGTGACAAGAGTTATAACACGTTTCAATTTCTTAATTAAGTTAGGAAATAGTGGCAAGGTTGATAATAAGATAATGTTTTAAGATAGCAGTCGTTGATGGCATGTAAGCTGGATTATCGTATCAGGTTCTATTCCTTTATCCACTGTTTGGAAATTTTAAAACTGGTTTGCAATGTACATGTATTTCCCGCCTATATTATAGTTATTGGAAAGTTGGGAAAGATTTATCTTACCATTTAGTAAAAGTGAGGGTTGTGTAGAAATGAAATATTTAAGTGTATTTGTGGAAACGCTATTACATGCTTATACAAAAATAATGATTTTCTGCAGGAACTATTATGCAGAATTCATAAAACAGAAAACAAGGGATACAACTTTCCACCATAGTATTGCAGAATTTCCTGCAGATATACACTGTACATTATACATGTATGCAGAAATTTACATGATGTAAGGTGTCTGCTGTATTTTCCTTTCTTGCAGCTAGTTTTCAACATACATTGTACAACTATATACCATTATATTGTATAAAGTACCAACTATAATTTGCCAAGTGAATGATATAAAAATTCCTCTATCGATTTTTTTTAAATTTAGCATTTTTAGTTTCTGCAGTAATGTAACATAATTGATTTTTACAGAAAGTCAGCATAATTCTTAAGACTATCAGCCGGGTGAATTCTGCAGAATTCTGAGAGATTTTTTCTGTTGAGTGTACATGTACTGTAGTTTTTTTCTTGTGGTAGACCATCAGCAATGGACAAGGTCCGCGTTACGTCCAGCGTTAAATGTAGCGCCATATTGCAGCGACGTTCATTACGTAAATCCGTTAAAACTACATGTACAGCATCTGTTAAAACTACAGCAAAGTAAATTTACAGCAACTGTGTTGGTAACACAATGTACAAGGTCGGCGTTACGTGCAGCGCCCCCTTGTGGTAGCAAGTGGCAATTTTCTTAGCGGATAGAAACACGATTTTAACACAGAACCACATTTACAATAAACCTTTAAATAATAATATGCTATCTAGCGATATATTTAAGATACCATGCAAATAATTTTGAATTTTTTCAAAATTTTAAAATACATGTACATGTAGTAACTTTTTGAAACATCATGTATAATGAAGAAACCATCTTCATCTACAAATTTTCAATTTTTTTATTTGCCACTACGTGGTGCTACCTACTCACGCATGCGCTGTTTTGTAATGCAGACTTTGTCCATTCAGATGTTGCTATGCCATAATTCACAACCACTTGCTAGTGAACTTGTATTTAATAAAAGGACAAAAAGTGTAAGAACAATGCATTTCGATTTCGGATTTCGTTAATTGTTTTGCGGTTTGGCATAAAACGTTGCCCTAATAGCAATCGCCGTTCATGTCATACGTACCATTAATGTCCAGCCATCTTTCATGACGTCAATAAACAAAAGCCATTATTAAAGAGTGCGGCCTTTGGCAGTTTTCATTGTTCAGAAGCCCATTTGTTTCCAGAATGGGTACTAAGTACTGCTTCAACTAAGACTGAGTGGAGTATTATTGATTGTTGCAGTTTTGGAAAGGCTGGGATTATTCGCAGTTCCAATGTGTGTTGCAGTAGTTGTATGGTGGAAAATGTGTTTTAACTTTTACATTAAGTGGTTGTGTTCTTGGGAACGACAAGTTATGAACAATATAATGAATCATGACATAAGCAGGGTGGCCACAGGTCAGGGAAATTTGTGAGTGGTCTGGGAAATTTCCCCAAATAAAAGCATAATGATATCCCCTGCTAGTAGCCACATCCGTTTATTTTATTTACAATAAAATAAATTTTCCAAATGAGAAATTTGTAATTACAAAATAGGCGAATTTTTTATAACAACTGCTATAATAGATAAGTTCTCTAGCCAACTTGTCTCCCAAAAAGACCTGGTTTTATTAAAAAAATATTGGTGACGCAACTCTGCTGTCCTGATATACCAGGTGGAAATTAACCTTGAACTCTTTTTCTGTTGTACCATTTCATCGAATCTGCTGCTGCATAAAATGTGCAGGCACGCACTCGATATTATTTATTATATTGCGATTCTTCGCATTGTATTTGAACTAATCAATGAAAGGTTAGTTCATTATAAAATGCTGAATTTGAAACACGAATGTATGACATCACTCTACAGCAGTTACCAAATAAAGTTGCATTGCTTTTAGACCCATAGGTCATCATGCAGGGAGTGTATTGTATTGGGAAATTTAAAATCGTCTCCAAAGAAATACAGAAAATTTATTCTTTTTTACATTTTTGTATTGTAACTCGTGTGTTATTTTTCAACAGGATAATTTTGTAAAAACGGAATTTTTTGTCCAAAACCTTGTTTGCTTGGGGATACACAGGCTGTAAATTTCAAATGTGGGGGATAAGTGATTGTTAAAAGGTTGCATACCAGAATAAGCCTTTTTTTCTGAATTATTTTTTTATTTAATTTTGGAAAATGATGGGAAGAAATGAAATGTACGAGGACCTTTTCATGGAAATATGTCCGTAAAGTTTACTAGACCCAATATACAATTACAAACTTTACGCACATATTTCCAAGAAATGTATACATATACATAAGCAAAAAAATTAAAAAAAATAATAAATATTTATGCTAGGTCATCGTACATTCCATTTGTTCCTATCAGTTTCCAAAATTAAATTCAGCAATAAATTAGAAAAAAATGCTTATTCTGATATTCAAACCTCTTAAGATTAAAATAGGTTTAGGGGCTGTCCATAAATGGCGTCACACCATTTTGGCAGATTTTTAAACCCACTCCCCAATGTCACAATAAGTCAACCTTCCCCCCCCCCCCTCTCAAATATGACGTCACAAAGCTCTGACCTTCCCCCCCCCAACAGGAAAAAACATGTATTAAAATGGAGGCAATGGAAACTGAAATTTGCAAAAATATTTCGATCAAACTTGTTATTTAAAGTAACACATTTTGATGTGACGTCACATTTTTAACACCCCCTCCCCTCCCCTCGTCACACATCATCATAAATGTGTGACCCCCCTAGTGCGTGACGTCGTTTATGGACGGTCCCTTAGTTAAAAATTGCTATACAATATTTTTTGCTGAATTGTCTTGCTTTATCTGAAACGTCTCAACCTTGGATGCAAGAATAAGTTGCTCATAAAAACTGATTGAATTTAACGATTTCCTGAGAGGATGATAGCAAAACGTGAATGAAAATATTTTTTTCTGAAAACTTCGTATTCGATAATTAACTTTAATTGAAATAGCATATCTGATTAGATTTTCAGGATTAATTATACGTTCCAGGAACACCCATCACGGTGTTTAGTAGCAACTAACGTTTGACGTGTTTTTGGGAAATTATATAAAAAATTACTCACAGCAAAATACAGAAAAAATAAAATTAGAGCAATTTTGGCTTTGTTACACTTTTATTTTTTATAGTTCATTATTGGAATAAGACTTAATTTTATTTTCTCGTATTGATTCAACACTTTTTTTTCCAACTAAAAGTTTACATTCAATGATAACGAGTTAGGTTGAAATGCTTGGATTACAAAATAAATACAGCATAAGGATCTCTTGCAATAATGAGGCAATTCACATTAATTATTTAAACGCTTACGTGCAGCTTAGATATAACGCTGCACTGTGGAATGTAATTATTACCTCGTATATCGGATATGTAAATTCAGCAAACATTGTTTTATAGTAAGCATTAAGGTGGGTATCCACCAAATCAAACATAAAACAGAAAACAGAAAAAAGTGTTTGTCAGTAAACGTTTTGACAAACAATTTCCGACAGACATTGACAAACACTTTTGCAACAAACATGCACAAACACTGTCCGCACCGAAAAAAACATTCAGTGAAACATGTCAGAAATGTATATATTTGCGCTCCTATCAAGGCGTCATTCAATATAATTGTACATATCTTGAGACTATTCTCCCCAATTATAGGCAAGCCATATCAGAGCTTCTCGACATTTGTTAGACACAACGTCCAAATGAAGTATTGTTGTAACAATATAAGGAAATTCGACATTTGGTCATGATAAAGTGAATATTTTTTTTTTGCAAACTGGAAATAAGTAATTGTGCAAAGGTTGTTTGATTTGTTCGCTAATGTTTTTGTTTGTGCTGGACTTCATGCAGTTGTTGATTGGAAATGTGGCTGGAACATTGTTTGAAATGTTAATCTTTCTTATTGGTGTATATGTAATATTGAAGAGATAAAAGTATATATCGTCCCAGTTTCTAATTGCAATTACGGTAGGTAAAGCGTGATAACTTGCGTTTAATTAAATTTTATTTCTAATGAAAGTAGACCTATATAATGTGCAATCCGAAAAATTGACTACAGTGAAACCTGTGAATAGCGCACCCGCTTGAAACCGAACCATCGGGTGTGCTACTTGGAGGGATATGCTATATGAAGGTTCAGCTAAAGTGATAGCAACACACCCACGGGCATATACATGTCCATGTACACGCTGTACATGCTGTAAATATTACCATAATTAAGATACACAAGAAAGCTGTAGCATTTTTGCAACATTAGTTTGATACTGCGACCTCCTCTCCCCTAAACGTTTTCAATTTTTATTGGCGCCACCTACTCGCGCATGCGCTGTTTTGTAATGCGGGCCTTGTCCATTGCCAGCACCCAATGTTGTAAAAATAATTTAAATTTTTTACATTGTGGTAATGTAATGTATTGCGAAACCCTTACCACTGAAGCACTGATGACTCGCTTACAGTTAGTCGCTTAATGGGGATATAAACAAGGGATGTTTTGGTCAATTTCACTTTTTGGGCATCCTCCCAATGATGAATAATCCGTATATGTGTGGAATTTCCGAGTTAACCGTTCGCCCTCAGATGTCCTTGCAAGGACATCCACATGGTTGCACTGGCAGGAATGGGTGCAGCCGTTTTCAATCGCAGGGACATTGAATTTTAATTCCAAAGGCCTTGCTACCTGCTTTTCAATAAATCGTTATCATTGGGCAAATTCCATTCACGCCTGTTGACAAGTTTACGAGGATCTTTTAATTCGTAATGGGTAATCTGCTGCTGGATTTGGATCGAGTGGCATTGCTCGTAATGATTGGATAGCCTGTTTAGGAGTTTTATGTGTTGATTTCCATTGAGCATAAAGCTTGTTTCATGCCTGACAAGCGTGCTCTGTTGCTGGTTGCGAGGCCATAATATCCCTAATGAATCTTCTGAAGGATTGCCATACCCTGTAGTTTTTGGTACCAACAGGTCTCCTTATTTGAAAGTTTTTTTCTTATGAAATGAGGACGTGGGTATTTCTGAAAAGCTCATCAAGGCTACATGTACTTGTTATATTGTGATAGAATATTCATTTTATTTTTGGCAGTTACTGTTTTTAAATTGCTTTACTTTCACTTTGTGGTCCTTGTAGGTAATGCATATCCAATAAATTTCAAGGGGTTTCGGAAGCAAATGCAGTTTAGACTTTAGAGGATACATTTATGTATTTTTGATGGCTACTGGCACTAATCATAAAATGTTTTTGCTTTAATGATATTTCGGTTTGGTTGCATGCATTTCGGCAGACCGTAAGCCATGGCCAAATAGAACTTGGTTTGCAAACCTTGCCATCATTTTTTTAAATGTAGCACGCCCTACCGACCTTGATTTTGTATTACATGTCTACCAAAACACAAGTTTTATTTTTTTTAAAATGATCATTTTATTTACATCTCTAACTAAAATATGGTCTGATGGTTTCATGGTTTGATCTACTGTAGCCTACAAGTACACTGAAAAAAATGTCAAGTGTTTTTTACAGTTCTTGAGTGCTGGCAATTGTGCTGCCAGCATCCAGTGCTGTGAAATTTATATGTGCTGTATTTTTAACAAAAGGTGCTGTAAAAATTTCACAAACAGCTGTAAATTATTTAACGGCATTATTTCAGTAAAATTTACGAATTTCAGTACTTAAAGTCAAAGCTAAATGGCGCTACATTAAAAAAATATATTTATATCGCAGCGCCACCTATAGGTACATGCCCTAAAGGTTTTTTTTTGTTGCTGAATATAAAATTGACCTAGTGAGTTTAGAACCTATAACCTACACACTGAAACCTAGTACCCTTCCGACCTTAGTAGCTACCAAGGCCACCTACAAAGTTAGTGCTAATAGTTGAATAGGAGGATGAGATTGACTTTACTTATTTGTGGTAAGTCACACTTTTTGTATGCAATTTTCATTGCCTTTGTAAACTGAAACATAATTTGCTAGATTCAGTTGTTTCTTTTGCTTACAATGATTCAGATTGGACAATTCTTGTCATGTGATATGTCAGATACAGGTAAACTTTAAAATACAGCTTCTAATGCTGTTATTCTAAATACAGGGAAATATCTTCATAATGGACAGTCACGGGACCAACAAAGTTGTCCATTACAGAGGGGTGTCCTTTGAGAAGGGTAGAAATTTAAAAAAAAACTTCATTATACACACTAGGAGTGCTCACATTACTAATCTTAGCGCTTTTTTATCTATACGGTAAAACCTCCGAACAGCGGTCACCTATGGGACCGTGGCCGCCCTTCGGAGGTTTAAAAATCCTGTGGGGGGAGTTCTGTTCCAGCAAAACATGGCCGTCCTACGGAGGTTTCCCTTGTTCAGAGGTGGCCGTTACTAGAGGTTTCACTGTATTTGGCTAAGTTAGTAGATAGGAGGCGGAGAGGAGCCAATTTCCTGTTTGACAGACACAACATGTCAGCCTATACCCATCATTACACGTGAAATTAAAGCAAATAGATGAAGCACCATTACAACATATTCATTGGTGTAAAAAGACAGATGATCACAAGATCAGACTGTCCACTCAAGCCTCCTTCAATTAATCAAAAACTTATCTTATCGTGGATAAGTTTCATACTGTGAGCACCCCATATTGTATACATGTAACTATACAAAACGGTTAATTTGCTTTTTTGTTCAATACAATAGGCCTATAGGTAACCGCAACGAACAATAGATAGAATAATTTTGTATAGCACACATTATAGTAATTATTATGGAATTTAAGTTATATCTTGTGAAAAAATCCAAAACCGCTTATTGTGAAAGCACCCTAAGTGTCCTCTTCAGAGAGGTAAACTTATCTCTTGGTGACATAAAATTGGTTATTACAGTGTACATGTCTACATAGGTACTTTAAATAAATGTTTCTCTGCATGTCTTTCAATTCAATTCAAAGTATTACCCTGCAGTCAGCATATAACATGCCATGTGCATGGCAGGGGGCAAGGTGCCAGATTTTTAAGAGGGAGAGTGTATATGGCCATGGCTACTTTTTTGTGTAGGATGTTATTGGAATTAGTTTGAGGATATTTACTTTTGTTGGATTCTTTCAATGCTTGCAGGCTGTGTTGAATTATTTATTTCCAAATAAATGATTACCAAAAAGAGGCACAAAGTAAAATCGTCGGTTACATAGTTTTTAACTCTGTGATAGCTTTTCCTTACAAGAATCAGCATTTCCATTTCGGGACATCTTTAATCTTATCGACTTTGTGTGAAAAGTTATAATTGTTGACCCTTTGTGATGATTTTGAAAGTTTTTTTTTTTTTTGCGCATGTTTAAATTTTGCAAAAGAAACAAGTGCGAGAAGGCCTATCTATTAAAACTTGAGTGATTAATGTATGCAATTTGCATGTGAATTTCTTCGTTGTTTTGTTACTAAATTACAAAATATATAGCTTTTAAATGCACGTTTTGGCGCAAACATGCTCAGAAATTGATCATTTTGTTCGTTTGCTAACAAGAAATAGTTCTCCCGACCAAATTATTTCCAATTGCTCAGTTAAGTAAATGTTATGAAAGTTTGCGAGAAGAGATGCTTATCACCCTATTAAGTAAATTATAGGAATTAATTGCTATTGCTTTTCATTGTTATAGGTTCATGTATAAAAAAAAATACTTTCCCACCTTATATAATGATTCGCAAAATGCCTCTTTAGAAGGTTAATAAACTATACCTGCATTAAAATTACTGATAAATTGCTGGTTATCCAGCATTTCCTTACTTATACAGGGTGTTTTATCTCGCATTGTATAAATGAAGAGTGTGTTTAAAGGGTCCAAAAGGGAGTAATTTGAGATGGGGTACCTATAAACGCAGACAGCAAATAACGGAGAAAATGGCGATTTATGAATTGCATAGGATAAGCCTGAAGACCATCCATTAGACTTGTACAGACATGTGATTTCAACATGACGGCTGCCAGGACCATTAAGGTGTCGACGTCCAAACTTACCTAAAAGTGAGAGGTTTCCTACCAGGTGGATGGGCTGCAGTGGTATACTGTTGCTTGGCCAGCAAGATCTTCGGACCTGACACCGCCTGAGTTTTTTTTCTTATGGAGTGCAATAAAACAAATATTTTGCGAAGCCCCAGTTGACAATAGAGGGATTGAGCGCGCCTCCCTTAATGTTAACCACATTGACAGCACTGTATGTTTTTCCAATGCATTCTCGTTATTAAAGGTAAATCAGTTGACGGGGCATTAAGGGAGACGCTCAATCCCTCTAATGAACAGAACCTCATTGTTCACATTGTCATGGTTAGTGAGCACATAAGGTAAAATCCCCGAATTGTTTGTAAATGTGAGGATCCTGGGTGACCAGCATTGATAGGCCTAAATGTGATTAGCAAAAAGCGGTGGCCAATCTGAGCACCTTTCTTTCAGGAATTTCTTTCAGTTCTTTAAACAATTAATTGTAATAATGTTTGTGCACGTTGAGTGCAGGTTTGTAGCATTTGAATTGTGTAATAAACCCTTCAACAATGATGCAATTAAATTGTAAATCACCATTATCCCGGTTATTTGATGTCTGCGCCCATAGTTTCCCTATCTCCTAGGTTCTCAGACTTTTCGTTGTGGCACCCCTTAAAACAATTAAAGCGGTTTAAATACTTAGGAAACGAAGAAGAAGAAGAAAAAAATGCAAATTTAATGCTCGGGTGTCTGTAATGCAATGAATAAAACTGTTAGGATGAATTTTCATTATTTCCTGGTCTTAAAATGTTATAAAAACGGGTTTTACAGCTAAATTGCTAAATCTTAGTGAAAATTAAATATTATTGCGGCAAGAACTACTCTCAGATGACTCCCTTTTGGAACCTCTTCTTTATCTATGACCTAAGCTTATGTAAACCAAACAACACAGAAACCTCACTGGGCTAACAAAAAAATAATTTTATATAATTGTGCATTAATACACTTGCCTGTTCCTTTAATAATCAAACGAAATATTACTGTTTACAAATTATGTTACCACTATGTCCATGGTGATCACAGGTCAGGGAAAATAAAAGTGGTCATGCATGGAAGTCATTTTTTAATCCAGTTAGACATGTAACAAAATCTAATGTTTTGCCAAGATTTTAATTGCAATTGTTATTTTATTTTTCATTATGACAAAAAAATTGATATGCATTAGCGAGTAAGTTTTGGTCAGGGAATTTTGGATTTTAGTCAGGGAAATTGAAAATGTTTTGGTCACCCTGCATGTGTCGAACGAGTGAATTGACTACTGCATGCAGTGTTGTTGTTGGCATCACTGTCTGTAAAATAATGGAATAATTTATACTGTCGTGAATTATGCAATGTAAAGCTTGCTGCATAACATAATAATTGGACCTTGGTATTTCGTTTTTTTTTGTCGCCTGATGCTAATTATGAACTTGGAGAATTTGGCAGTAGTTAAAAATATTCAGGTGTAGTATAAAGATATATTGCGACTGGTGTTGGCTATTAAACTAAATTCAAGATTTACTTCTAAAATCCTAGAAAGTAGTTGAAATGGGGAGTAAGTTGACCTTGGCATTAATGTCCCGTCGTTATGATACGACGTGCCCTTTTGCATGACATTTTGGATGGTTTATTTGCATCGCCTCATTTTTTTTAAAGATTACAATCCTGCCCTCGTTTCGAGGCATTTTTTTTGTGGGGTGATTTTGCCACCATGACGCCTTGTAAATGAACCACCAACAAATTGTTCAAATTTACCAAACATTGTTGATGTAGCCTACATGTAACTGTTGGGTATAACAGGCTTGGCTTTTTGTCGTGTGTGAAGGTACGGTTTGTGTGGTGCGGCTTAATTGTGTCTTGCCATTTTGGCTAGTTTTGACTGCGACCGAACACAGTTGCAGGTCGGCTGCAGGGGTGTTTTTTCTCATGCGGCTAAGAGCCGCCGATTGTGACGTTTTTCCATTGTGAAGCAAACCCATGCATAGCAGACGATTTTTTCCCCATTTTTTGCAGCATTAATTAAGCGGTCTAAACATTGTTTTTTTTTTTCGTTTTAATCTGAAAATGTCTGCCTGGCGCAAAAAATTGCATACCACGTGTTGCATGCGATTGCGTTTTGGCTGGTTCATGTAGCATTCGCGTCGCAGCCGCAAAGCCGTGCCACCGAGAGCGCCTTCATAAGATGGTGTTGGCAGCAGTCATTAGCGGCTTCGAGCTGACGCAGCGTCACATGGCCAGCCGGACCACACAAACCGTACCTTTAGAAACCCTACCTTTTCTGTAGTCCTAGGAAGCTTATCCCTGTAAAAAGAAAATCATAGAAAAAAGAAAGAGCTTGTCCCAAAGTACCACGCAATGTGGGGTAACCTGAGACATTGGGAGGGGGTTTGGTACAAATACATGTAAAACAACTGCTTAATTTTGGTAAAACTGAACCATATTATATATATATATATAATATCACACAGTATGTTCACACAGTAACTAGAGCAAAGGTTTACTCATATTTTGCAAATATTTTTATATTTTTATGGAAGTTATTTTTTCAAATATAATCAAAATTGTATAATCGTCCCAAAGTATCCCACTCTCCCTGCCCATGCAATGACTTTGAGAAAAGGTTATTAAAAGCGTTGCATTTCATTAAAATTTCTTAACGATATGGAGTAGAGTCTGAATGATTATCCTAATCTAGTGATGAAAGGAGTTTATGAATTACTTAATGAACGTCCTACTTTTATAAACTACCATGTGTGCTAGGTTATGTGTTTGATCTTTACATTTATCGTTGATGGCGTCAGCAACATTTAATAGTGATTGGTTTTTTGGCCTTTTTGTTGATTTTAGAGGAGTTTACTGCACATGGAGCCAATGTGAACTGCTTGGCCCTTGGAAAGAAATCTGGGCGAGTTCTGGTCACTGGTGGAGATGACAAGAAAGTCAACCTCTGGGCCGTGGGGAAGCCGGGTTGTATAATGGTAAGTAACCATACAACATGTTTTAAATAAAGAATTCAGACATGATCCCATTGGTAACTGTAAACTTACATGCACTGCTAATTTCCATTTTTGTCCATTTTAGAGCTTGTCTGGGCACACAACGCCAGTTGAACATGTGCGATTTGGAAATTCAGAGGAACTCGTTTGTGCTGGGTCCATGTCTGGAGCGCTGAAGATCTGGGACCTCGAAGCTGCAAAGAGTAAGAAAGTTTGAGGATTTTTTTTTAAAACCTAAATGAGGTGTTGAGAACCAACCATTGTTTTGCAAGTTATTTTACAAACAATGAGCATGTAAAATTATCAATTATAAAGCAATTTTGATTTTTTGGCAAGCCGTCCTTGTTTCCAACAGTTTCTGATTCATATAGCTCTTCTGTGTAAAAACTATTAACTATTTTTTTGTTAGGAATTTTCGGTACATTTTATGTACATGTCCTGGATTGTTGCATATTTGATTTAGATGATATGAAAATATTAGAAATAAAAGGTTAATATGATCATGCTTTTATTTGTAGTGAAGTTAAAATTTAAATGAACAATGTGCTCTTGTAGTTTTATAAAATTTAAATGAACAATGTGCTCTTGTAGTTTTATAAAATTTATGAAAGAACAGTAAGATATTTTTGGTTATCTTGCATGTTATTTCATGGGATATTATGCATTTTTTAATCACAGAAATAAACAGGTCTGATGTTAACGGCCACGAAGAATTATATCACAGTATAGGAACCCGTATGCTCACTCTTGTCGGCCCCTTTGAAGTTTGGGTGGCCAAAAATGGCCGACTATTGCCGACGCGCTTTTGCCGACGAGCACCATAGTGGCGAAGTAGCGGAGCATTCGGCCTACGCATATACTGCGCATGCGTGGCCATTTGATAAAATAGAATAGAATTTTCAAATATGAGCGTGTGATGCATTATTTTGCTACTTTACCAGCAGGTGGCGATACTAGCGCGTTTGGCAATAGTCGGCCATTTTCGGCCACCCAAGAATTTCTCTAGTGAGCATACTGGTTCCTATCCTGTGCATGTATGTAGGACAGTCAGGTTATTTACCACAACAAAACAATCAATTTATTCATAAAAACACATCAAATTATGTTTGAAATAATGATTGAAGTGAAGATAGTAATACATGTCAGTCCTCAACATTATATTTTCAAAAAGTTTTACTAGAAAATCAATATTTTAGGTACATTATCTGAAAATGAAATTGCGTCAAGTTCAATCTATATTAATAAAAATAATACTATACTACCGCTATTTCTAGAATCTATGTAAGAATAGTCACGATCTGTGAAACATTTAGTGCCATCTAGCGAAAGTTTCTGAAAATCAAGTTGGTTCAGTAGGTTTTATGTGAAACTGAACCACCCTGGCACACAGCCTTGGCCCATATCTGCGAATTTAGCTTGATTTTCGGCTTCTAAATGCACTATTTTGAAACTTTCCAAGTTAATAATTGAATTATGTTAAGATGTCGATCTTGACCAGTTTAGGCTTTTAAAGGTTCTACAAAAAGGATGGCTCTATATAGTGCTTCAAATATTGTAATAAAAGATTGATATAATTTAAAGCACATTTTTTGGTACTGTATATTAAATAACATATTTGAAAGTAATTTGTTCGAAAATTAATTAAAAGTTTAAATAGCAGAATGTGTTGGCTATTTAATTTCTTCAAACCAATATTTTATTGCCTGGATCATTAATAGAAAGTTTTCTGCAATAAAGCAATATTAAAAAATATTCCAAAAGCTATGAGAAAATGCAATGAAAATTACATGCATTATGCATTAGGGGTACTGAAGCCTTTTTAGAACTGACAAACCGATCAATAGCCGATCAAAGGTAAATTTCTTGACGAGCCCAGTGCATTTTCTAAATAAAATTCTGGGGGGAAAAAAATTGGTAAATATACTATGTTGATAGATCTAGTGCACACAGACAATGTTTTTTTATGAAAATGGCCCTTAAATTTTAAATTTAATAAATAAGAATAAATTTAAAATTTCACGTGCATCTCACGTGGCTAAGTTTTTGATGCCACTTGGTGTCAGCTACAGGCGTTTTTCAGAATTTGAATTTTGTTAAGAGATCAGCAAATTAATTATCCCAGTTAAGGTCATGAATAATTTTTCCAGCTAGGGCACATATAGATTTATATTAACGTCTCTTTAATATTAAGCAAGTAAACAATAAATTTTCAAAACGCGACGATATATTGCAGGTAGCTGACACCAGGTGGCAGCAAGACCATGCAAAACACCCGCGAAATTTAAAATAAAAATCTTATTTATTAATTTTAAAAATAACCAGACATTTTCATAAAAAAACATGGTCTCTGTGCGCTAGATCTATGACTACAGAATTTTTACCAATGTTTTTTTCCCCAGAATTTGAATTAGAAAAGACGCTGGGCTCGTCAAGAAATTTCCCCTTAGGAATGGGGGTGTTTAGTTCAACCTTAAGTGGGGTAGGTTTTTTGAGAAGGCTTATTGACTTAATAGAAAATTCGGATGACATATCGAAATAAGTATGATATGCTTTACGAAACTGTAGGGAACTAGAATGAATATTAAGCGGAAATATTTTCTGAATGAAAGCACCTTGGTCTTGTCAGTGCCACCGTTGTGATAGAGAAGCGGTTGAAATGCAGTCATCAAAATATGTATATGGGTCACATCTTTAGATTAATCGTCTGCTCCAGTCATTGCTCAATTACTTTTACAAATGGTTTAGACCTATTTAATTTTGTGGGTTATAGAGGATGGCAACTTTTGACAAGTTACCATTTGAATTTGTGTAGGAGGAACAGTTAAAATGAATGCGCCAACAGGTGCACTGACTGAGCTGGAGTTTTAACTGCATTGTTACCAGAAAACCACTTTCAGGTAGCAATTGGAAGTATTTTGGGAGGTTTCCAAGTTCTATAAAAGGACATCGAATTATAATCATGGTACATGTATATGTCTCGGTACAATGTGTATAATTACATTTTTGCTATGTACAATGACGCACAACATTTTAGTTTTTATTTATAGGCTTTCGTAGCCTTACCTGCAGTTTTCAGACCATATGAAAAGTTGCTATACGAAATCATGAATTTTAAACTATTTTATGATAATTTGTAGCAAGGTTAATACATGTAGTTGCTATCAGAAATTGATGTTTTTTAGTTATGGTAACTATTTTGAAAACCAATTAAGGGGGAACTAAACACCCAGTTTCCTATGGGGAAAGCTCTCAACCAAGTCAGCGACTTGTGTAATTAAAATTTTGGAAAAAGAAA
>JAQGCC010002088.1:0-19956 GCA_034698905.1 Xestoiulus laeticollis | reverse complement strand
TTGTGACGAGATCAGCAAATTAATTGTATCAGTTAAGGTGTGTATTTTAATTTTAAAGCATGAATTATTTATCCAGCGAGGGCACAGATACATTTTTATTAACGTCTCTTTAATATTAAGCAAGTAATCGATACATTTTCGAAACGCGACGATAAATTGCAGGTAGCTGACACCAGGTGACAGCAAGACCACGAAAAACACCCGCGAAATTAAAAAAAAATATTTATTAATTTTAAAAATAACTAGACATTTTCATAAAAAGACATGGTCTTTATGCACTAGATCTATGAAAACAGAATTTTTACCAATTTTTCTTCCCCAGAATTTTAATTAGAAAAGACGCTGGGCTCGTCAAGAAATGTCCCCATAGGAAAGTTGGGGGGGGATGTTTAGTTCAGCCTTAAAATAAATTAATGATAGATATTTCTCTATATTCATCAGGTTTTGGTGCATCCAACTGGCAATGTCCAGATTTTCCGATTTACATTTTGAATGCAAGATTGCATTTTCGTACAATTTTTACTTCCGAATGTTTTATGCGGAAACGACCGAATTTGTTAATTGGATGCACGGCTTTGATCTTTCTCAATTTGACTGTCTCGCCCTCTAATTACAAGGGAGTCACGCCTTTTTTTTTTGTTTTCTGCACGATTGTCGAGCAGTGCTGCATTTACGCGCTGCACAGAGAACAAATTTTACTTTTTTTCCGCATTTATCGAAAAGTGAATGAACTTCTAAAATGAGGAAATGGGCATGGTGTTTCCTGCTATTTTCAATTTCTGCAGAGCGTAAATGGCACGAAGCATGAAAGCGAGGGCACAAAGGATTCACGGACGTTGCACAGCTTGCAAGACCGTGGACAGGTCGGATGGACAGATAGACATCTTAACAACCAGAAATTCATTTCGTGCGTGCAGCTATCGACACCCAATTTAAAATGGCACTGAATAAGATGCCAGGGAATAAAGTGTATTTAGCCTTGGTGATTTCGAGATTAACAATGCGTTGCAAAGGCCGAATTATCCTGATCTGAAAAGCACCACCATCTATAGGCATGGCACGAGGCTCTTGAAGGAGCTTTGCGTGCATCTTTCATTAAATAGATAATGGATCAAACAAATGTAATGAAATGGAATTATCCCGTCGTCGTGGTATTTTAATGTTGAAGGCCGTTTTCTTCTAAGAAATTAAGTCAAGTTATTTTAATTACTACCAGCGTCGGATTCATGATAATCATGGGATTCGAATGTTTAATGCCGGGAAGTTTTTATGTTTGTTACTACAGTAAAACCTGTGAATTGCGCTCCCCATTGGGACTGAACCATGGGGTGTGCTACTTGGAGGGATGTGCTATATGAAGGTTCAGCTAAAGTGATGACCATTATGAATCAGATATTATCATCCTAATAAAGATGCACAAATATACATGTTGAAATTTTAAATGGTTTTTAATATAAAAAACCGAAAAATACACATAGAAAATAAATATTCGCTCGTCTACAACTGCATCTATGTAGATGTTTTACTTTATATTGGGTGTAGGCTACATGCATCTACAGTATCTAAATCCCTTTTCTAAATGGTAAACATGCATTCACTATGCTAATGTATTTTATTTGACAATTATCGCCCTTGTTTTCTTGTGGAGCCGACATTTCACGAATAAAATCTCGAGAATATCATGGGGTTTGTTCTTGAGTTTGAGTTTGCTGCGCGTACACAACGCATTACATGTATTTGTCTACAAACAGTTCATTGTCTTGAACCATAGAATCTCATGTTTTGTTAGCAGTGGAAGTGTTTTGAAAATAAAAGAGTAGAGAATCGTGTTGATGATCTAACGTACGAATTTTTAAATACATTTCAGACCTGCACTATGACATTGGAATCCATTGCGAACCACAGTCTATCCAGCCTCTCCAACACTGGAGCGGTATCCGTTTTGAGTCAGCTGCCTATAACATCTTCGATGGCATCAAGGCATCACGTTCGTCCTTACGCCACGTGGAAATTTTCTATGCCGGATGGAATGCCACCAGCAATTTCACCTCTGCTCTACAAGCGTACGATGTTCCACCGCGGATCACGCATGTTACAGTGAAATGGTCAGCGTACACAGGTTTAAACTTTACAAACCCTCAAGCGGAAGTCGTAGTTGCCGATTCGCTAATAGCAGATAACCGAGGTATATAAGCACGGAACATTGTAAAATCCACTAATAAATTATACGATATTTCATCTAAACTAGTATTTTAAATCCAATTTTGTTTATCCTAACTTGTTTCTTTCAATTGTTTGCAGGTTACGGTGTTTTTGTAAACACGAGTCACGGGCTAATGCAAATTTACAATTCCACCGTATTGGCAAACGGCGCCGATGGCATCCGCTACGTCTTTCACAATGTGACGAAACCTCTGTTTAACCACGATGCACAAGATTTCTGTAGCTTGCTGGACCGAGGAATGACGCAGTTGTACCCTTTGACCCTTAACGCTTTGCAAGAGAAAAACAATTCTCCCAACACGAAGACATGCCAGAAAGCGTTTGCCGTCAACTCCAGAGATCCACGGGTACTTACCATCCACTTTCCCTACTTGGAGAGTTCGGCCGAGGATGGCGGGGAAATTGAGGTGCGAGACGGTGCCTATCCAAACAGCCCACTTCTCATACGGTTCACCATCCGCAATGGAACACGGCCGCAGAGCGTCACATCTACCGGAACCACCATCTGGATTCGGTTTGCACCGGCCGCTCAGGCATACACCATTGCCAGCATGGAACTATTTGCAATGGCAGGTAATGGCATCGCTACCCTATTTACTAGTTTAAGGCCCCCACTTTTCCCTTTTTTACAATTTTTTTTACCCTTCTAAGCCTGCGTGGGGCTGTTACACGGAATATCGTGTTAACTTCACTCGATAGCAACATTAAATTATGTATATATCGCACACTTCACTCGATAGCAACATTAAATTATGTATATATATCGCACGGGAGGAGGTTAATATCTGAAAATAAAAACCTCAGTAGTAATTTACACTCGGAGGTCAAAGTTCATGATGAGTGTAAATCCCTACTGAGGTTTTTATTTTCAGATATATATATATACCGACATACCCCCCCTTCCCCGTGCGTGCGATATGAGATATTTATACCCTGAGAATTTTTTTCCCCTTGGTTCGTTTCATTTTGGTTGACCCTTGGGTATGTCTCAGGAGTTATGGTTGACCCCGGGTTTTTCTCACAAAGTAAAACCCAAGAAAACAATAGAAAAAAATTCTCCGGGTATATATGGTAATTGGATGGTCGGGGCCATCCATAAATGATGTCACGCACTAGAGGGGGTCACACATGTGTGACGAGGGGTGTTTAAGAAATGTGACGTCACATCAGAAAATCAAGATTTGCTACTTTAAATAACAAGTTTGATAGAAATATTTTTGCCAATTTCGGTTTTCCATTGCCTCGAGTTTCATACATGTGTTCTCCTACAGAGCTTTATGACGTCATATTTGAGGGGGTGTCTGACTTTTTGTGACCAAGTCTGACATGGGGGAGGTAAAAAATCGCGTGACGTCATTTAAGCGTCGTAAAGCTGATGCAGCAAGAAAAAGAAAAAAAATCTTAGATTTCCGATGTTCTAAAGTAATAATCTTCCATTTCAGATAAAGCGTATGACATGAACATCACCCATTCTACAATCAAGGAAAATAATGGCCGTGGCATCGCAGTTGAAAACATGCGGAGCATGGTGCACGTGTTTGCATCGCGCGTGGTCAACAACAAACATCTGGCCGGGATACACATCCTAGACGGCGTTGGAGACGTCAATGTGACTCGTACGGAACTAAGCGACAATCTCGGGGATGGCCTGAACATTAGTTACGCGGGTGGCAGGCGGAACATAACTGCGTGCAACGTGATGCGTAACGAGCTGAGAGGGATTGCCGTGTGGTTGAACGAGTCTTCGCGTCATGTGCCTGCTCACCAATACACAGTGGTGGCTTATTCCACAATCACGCTCAATGGAGGCATTGGAATTCTTGTTGGAAACTTCTGCCGTCCAGCCACCGTTAACGTTACTTACACGACTTTGCAGGAAGGGAACGATGCAGGATTAAAAATCGAAACTTGCTGGAGAGAGTTGGAATCTCTGCCTAACGGTCCTCCGGCTCTGACTTTCTACTTAACGCACAGCAAATTTATCCGACATAAATCCAAAGCCGCCTTTATAATTTCCCCGGCCGTGAACTTGAAAGCCTTTATCGCCTACAACCAGTTTCTGGAGAACGTTCAGGGGGCGCTCCTGATCCGAAATCCCAACAACATGGAACTGCTCGAAACCCTGCCTGCCGACATAACGGTTGTAGAAAATATCTTCAACGAAAACAGAGGCCCTTTTGTGGCTGCCATCGGACTATCCCAATACAGCCTCGTACAGCGGCTGGATTTCACCCGAAACGAGTTGAGAAAAAATGTAGCCGCCGAACCGTTTCCACAACTTGTACCGCGATATTCTGTCGCTGCCGTTGTCACGGTGTCCTCCAGCAATGTGCTCATTAGCAGGAATTTGTTCGAGAACCCGGATTCCAAGTTCGATATCGGATCTCACCTTGCCAACCACTACGCCACTATTAACTCCACTCTTTGCTATTTTGGGAAATATTCCGGTAAGTTTCGCATCTGATAGTTTGTGTTTATTTGTTTATTGAACTAAAGCATAATATTTTCAAAAAATGGCTTGGATAGTCTATTTTGGACATTTTTCAAATAATTTCTAACTTACTGACAATTCTCAGGGTTCGTGCAGGTCCTTGAAAGAAGTACATGTACTTACTTTTGCTATGATGAATTTAAAGGCATTGAAAAACACTTACTCTTTTTAAAATCAGTCATAGCTAGTGCTTTAAAAGTTCTAAGTTTTTTAAACTCTGGTGATCAGACAGACCTACAAGTTTTTTCCCCGTGCCAAGGATTTTGAGTATTTTTACTATATTTTTTACTATTTTTCCCTATTTTTCTCATTATTTCCCATATTTCTCTTACATTAGTTTCCTCTTGTTAATTTTCTAATTTTTCCTAGTTTTCTTATTTTTTCTCATGCAATGATTTGCATCATTGCATGTTTTTCTGGTTATTCTCGTGCATTTGTCATGTTTTTCTGGTAAATATTTCGTAATTTTTTTCTGAGGTTTTCTTTTATTTATTACGTAGTTTCCTGTACTTGTTAGTTGATTTTGTTCCTAGTTTTACTTTTATTTTATCCTATTTATACATGCTTTTCTCAAGATTTATTGTGTTTCTACCTATACTTTCCAAAACACCGGTAAAACTTTGTTATGAAAATAAAAAAATAAATAAAAATGAGATCAACATGGCCCCCTACTCTTCCGTCAACAACATTCCTCAAATGGTCCTTAAATTTTTTCACAGTAATATGTACCCTTAAAAAGTCCTCACTTTTTAAACTTGAAAACCTGTACGAACCCTGTGTCCTGTACTGATGTAACTCGGTACGAGGGCCATAAATTATTCAAAAACAAAATTGGGTAGAACCGTGCTTTTTTAATCAATCCGCTCATTTTATCTTAACTTCTAGCGTATGACGGCCTGAAAGTCTACAACCGAGTTTTCGATTCAAAGGATCGCTATGACCTGGCATCCATCGAAGTAACGCCTTATTTGCTGGTTGCGTACAAGGATGAAATGAAGCACATCTCAGGGGACGAGTCAAATCAACTCGTGGTGGATTTCAAGCCTGACGACACTCCGTTTAAGCTGGGAGGAACCGTCTATGGCAGACAGGAATTGGCGGAAGGCGTTTACACGGTTTGGCGAGACATTTACGTGAGGGGGAAAAGCGAATTAGTACTGTCGCGCAAGACAACGCTCAAGTTTGCACCTTCTGTCGGATTGATGGTACAGGGAAAGTTAACCGTGCAAGGGGAAAAGGGAGATCACGATCAACAGGTGAGCTCTAAGACATAATTTTGATAGCCTTTTGTTATTCATGTGTGAACTAGTCGACGCCGATTTGTTAAAAAAATGTCAACTTTTGCATTATAGGTACTGTTTACTCTAGACAAGGATGCAACTGCCCAAGGTCCTCTCGTGGAACCTCCGATTCGCTTAGTCGGTGGTCAGTCTGCCGGGGACTTTGTGGATGGCCTTCTCCAGGTTCGGCTCGACGATCAGTGGGGCAGCGTATGCAGTTACGGCTGGAACAAGTACAGTGCCGCTCTAGCTTGTGCCACCCTCGGGCTGGTCTTGAATCCTTACGACTGGCAAATGGCAAGGGGCCAACTAAACCTTGCCGAGGGGTTAGCCGGAGCCGTTGAACTTCCCATTCTGTTGAGCAACGTCCGCTGTACAGAATATGACGTGGATTTGCTCGCCTGCAAGTCTGAACGAGGGGCCGATTTTGAGAACTCGTGCATCCACCAGCAAGATGTCGGATTGAGATGCTACCGCCAAACGTGGGCCGGAGTCCGTTTAGGCTTGATGTCGGAACCCAGCGTAATTAGGTCGGCGAAAATCGAGCGGGCGGGAATCCACAATGCTGCCACCAACAAATTTCGACCTGCGCTGCAGATTGATTTCAACCGACATCGGCTGGAGGACGTCACCGTCAGTCAGAATCTGCACACGGGAGTTGGATCCATTTTTAACGATTACTATTCAGATTTTCTAACGGCCAGACGGATGACCGGTTGCATCTTGGAAGCCAATCTTGCGCATGGGCTGGTGACGAGTACCTCGGGTTTGACCGTGGAGAATTCCCTCGTGAGAAGCAACCGGCAACACGGAATCATGTATAATCCGTCCCTTGACCACTCTGAACAACGTGAACTTGGACAGTGGCTTGACCGAAGCGCTAACGAGGTTATCATCATGACACCGGGTGGTTCCGTGCCGGATACAAACCTGGATCGGGGGAGTGCAGTTTACGTCGTGATGGATGGGCGCATCCCAGCACAGGGTAACGAGGTCACACTCAGAATTAAGACAGATCCCACCAACGTACTCGGAATGCAGATATTGTCGCAAGTGCACAATGGCACCAACGAAACCGTCACCATCGAAGACGGGCGTGCCGGCGATACGCCGGACAGAGTTTGGGATCTGCAGGATAACGAACTTGACTTTCCCACCGTGTCTAGAATGAACGAGGTACTGATCAGATATGTGAGGCGCCAGCAACAAGGACACGGCGATCCCATACTTTATGTGACATCTGTAGAAAGTAAGGCGGTTTGATTAATTTTGTATCGCGGCATCATTGCATCAATCTCGCTATTCCCCGGCAGGTATCCACAGCTGTCCTATATTTTTGATGTCGTCTTATATTGTCCTATATTTTCAAAGAAAATGTCCTATATTTGTCCTATAAATTTTCAAAGAAAATGTCCTATATTTGTCTTATAAATTTTCAAAGAAAATGTCCTATATTTGTCCTATAAATTTTTCAAAGAAAATGTCCTATATTTGTCCTATACATTTTTCAAAAAAAATGTCTTATATTTTCAAAGAAAATGCCTTAAAAATCCTATATTTGTCCTATAAATTTTTCAAAAAAAATGTCCTATATTTTCAAAGAAAATGCCTTAAAAATCCTATATTTTTATCCTCAAAATTGACTGGGATACCTGTATAATTCCGTAAAAGATTATTAACTCACACATTTTATTTAGGACGTCCTCAAGAGCCTGTTACCGGCCCAACTCCAATGCTGCGCTTATGGAACACGGATCTGAATCAGAATCAAGGCGCTGGCTTTGTTTCCGTCCACTACAACCACCAGGTGGGACCTCAGGAGCAACGCAGGCTCCGCGTGCGGAACGAGAGCGTGGAAGTGCTCGGATGTCGCTTCAATGGTAACCACAGAGCTGCGTTCCTGGTCGATTCGCCGTTTCACGAGATTTTAGAAGCCCCGTTGGCCAACATCACTTACACCATAAACAGGACAACCGTGGTTGCCAACGAAAGGGCCGGAATCGTGCAGGATAGCCAGGACATCTACGCATCGAACAACCTTTTCCATTGGCTCTTGGCGGACAATCTTTTCCAAGAAAATCACAGGGGCGGCTTTGAAGTCAGCTTGCCTTACGCTTGGCAGTACAATAGACAAAGGACGCACAGCATCTTCATGAAAAATAACACGTTTAAGGATAACAAGAATTTGGCGATTGTTGTAGACGGCCATTTCGTGCAACTTGAAGCGAGGCTCAATCGTTTTACGGAGAATTTCTGCTATCGGGGTCTCTTTCAAGTAAGAATATATGTCTGTTGTTTACATATTATAAACAGGGTGGCAAATATTAAAGTCCTAAAAGTACTAAAAAATAATCATAAATATAAAAAAGGAGTTGTAAAAAATGATGTTTCAAAAGTTGAAGTTACCCCAGTTATGATGACTGCTATATGCTCCGCAAGCCAAAGTATGAAGAGGGCTAGACACGAAAATGCTAGCTATTAAAGTGATGCAGAAAAGAAAATGATTGTGCATTTTTTGATAAAAGCAAGATTTTTGGGACATCATGTTCAATAAGTATAAAACTGATTAAGATATTGGGGTACATGAACTGGCCCTGGAAGGGGCCTGAAAATTTAAATTTTGTCTTAATTTTGGCATAAATGTGAATTAAAAATCAAACTCTACATTTAAAATAATGTCATCTGTTAAAAAGTCCTAAATGACGAATCCAAGGGTAAAAACACAGTGCTATATCAGCGATTAAAGAATCGCTTCATTCTAGAATGATTCCTAAAGACATACATGTACATGTGATTCGCGATGCACCTGCACATAGTATAGCGCCGCATCAAAAAATGGAGCATCACATGATTCTAGCATGAATCCAGGACACAAACGAGTTTGTTTTTTCTAGAATCATTCTTGATTTTAATGAGTTCTGAATAGCATCGAAAACAAGATGTTCAATTGCAATCAATGATTCCAGAATCATCTCAGATTCATTCAAGAATGAAGCGATTCTTTAATCGCTGATAGCACTATAGCACTATGTTTTTACCCTTAAAAAGTCTTTGCCACCCTGTATTAAGTAATTCTTAAAATGACCCACTAAAGCGTGGCTAGTCATTTTCTCGTGTTATTTATTTATCGTGTTTGAATTTAAGGTCAAAGGAATGGAAAAAGAAATCCTGATAGAAGCCAATGTTTTTGACTCCAACAAATGCGAATTCATCGTCGAGTTTTTTGCCGACAGCCACACGGAAAAGTTTGGTCAGGTCGAAGCTCACTTCCGCAAGAACTACCTGCGCTCGAACATGTATGGGATGAACGACACCGTGCTTCTTTCTCCCTCTGTGGTGCCAACCTACCAACCGCGAAGCTACACACTCGGGCTGCGTGGCATCCAGAAGGTGAACGTCACCAACAACGTTTTCTCCAACAATACGCTGGACTACGAGTTCTTGGCTGGAATTGCCAGTGGGTCGCTGGCCAGCCACGTGAACGCACGAGAGAACTGGTGGGGTACCACGGACCCACGCGAGATTCGACGGCGCATCTTCGACTTTGACGATTGGAACAACTATGCCGTAGCAGAATTCAGTCCCTTTTCCCAGGGTGCATTCGTCTACGGTTCGGTAGTGAACGAGCTGATCCGTTCGGGTCCCGTCGACCTAGAAAATCTAGGAGGACGCCTTTACAACAGGTACGTTTGCCTTGTATCCTTAAGGCTTTAAGGCGGAACTAAAACACCCCCTTTCCTATGGGGAAATTTTGTGACGAGCCCAGCATCTTTTCTAATTAAAGTTCTGGGGGGGGGGGGGGGAGAAATTGGCAAAATTTCTGTTTTCATAGATCTAGGGCATAGAGACCATGTTTTTATATGAAAATGTCTGGTTATATTTTTAAAATTAATAAATAAGAATTTTTTTTAAATTTCGCGGGTGTTTTGCTTGATCTTGCTGCCCCTGGTGTAAGCTATTTGCAATTTATCGTCGCGTTTCGAAGATATATTGATTATTCGCTTAATATTAATGAGACGTTAATAAAAAAGTATTAGCAGTGCCCTAGCTGGATAAATTATTTATGCTTTAAAATTAAAATACACACCTTAACTTGTATAATTAATTTGCTGATCTCGTAACAAAATTCAAATTCCGAAAAACGCCTGTAGCTGACACCAGGTGGCAACAAAAACTCAGCCTCGTGAGATCCCCCTGAAATTTAAAATTGATTCTTATTTATTTAACAGAAAAATTTAAAGGCCATTTTCATAAAAAAGCATTGTCTCTGTGCCCTACATCTATGAACACGGTATTTTTACCAATTTGTTTTAAACCATAATTTTATTTAGAAAATGGGCTGGGTTCGTCAAGAAATTTACCCATAGGAAAGGGAGTGTTTAGTTCTGCATTTCTGGGTGAGATTGGTAATGTTTTTAAATCTTAACATATCATTTTTCCCACATTTTAACAGCACTTACCTGCGTCGGCGCAGCGCTCCCTACATCATTCGCTCCGACTTGACCATCATGCCCGGCGTGACCCTTCACATCGAAGGAGGAGTCGAGCTGCAGTTCTTTCCTAGCATTGGAATCCTGGTTCTAGGCGCCTTACGAGCTATTGGCTCCGAAGAATATCCAATCCGCATGCGGCCATTTGTACGTGACCAGTTTTCGCAGCGGTGGCGTCGACAAGCACTGTACAACCAACCGCAAAAGTTTTCTCGCCTCTGCACCAACCGGGATTGCGGCTATCTGCGCGAAGGCTTCACGGAGGTCTTCAATGCGAGCACTCGCCAGTGGGTACCCATCTGCGACCGCTATTTCACAGAGGACAATGCAGCTGTCGTCTGCCGAGAGCTGGGTTATCCGACCATCAATGCCCATTTTTTGATGGGGACGCGCTTGGACGTGGATCCCAATCTTCTAGCCCGCATGGTCCACTGGCCAGAACCGAGGCAGTGTACGGGCGCCGAGGAACGTTTCGTAGACTGTCCGCTTCGTTTTAGCGGATTCTATAAGCCCACGTATCCATGTTCCTACGACGGGGACTTTGTGTTTGTTTACTGTGGCCAGGAAAACATGGCTCAGGGAAGCAGCTATTGGGGAGGAATTCGGTTTGCCGAACCCACATTTGAACCGCTCAATACACAGGTGTATGATGCGGCAAAC
Source organism: Xestoiulus laeticollis (assembly GCA_034698905.1). Lineage (NCBI taxonomy): Eukaryota > Metazoa > Arthropoda > Diplopoda > Julida > Julidae > Xestoiulus > Xestoiulus laeticollis. The sequence continues at coordinate 8,812 of JAQGCC010002088.1, read as the reverse complement.
ACTGTTCTGATGGATAACTCCGCACTGGAATTCGTCGACATCATTGGTGCTGGAATACTTCACAACGAAAAAAGCCCGGCGGTGCTGGCCGTATCTAGATCCCCGCATACTTTCATGTTTGTCAATGTCAGTCATAGTGCGTCGCACGGCATTTCCATTCTGGCACCCATTAACACCATGGTCATCTACGGAAGCAGGTAATTTTTCGGCAGGCTTAAGGGGGCTTTCAACCATACCATTTCCAATGGAGAATACTTACGTCGACATTCATGTAGTCTGTGTAACTTCAAATAAACCGAAACTTTTATACACAGTAGTTTACAATGTTAGGTAGCAGAAACCATTGTTTTCTTTATATTTAAAGTTATAGTTATTTTTTAAATAAAAATTCTCCATGCAGTCCATTGGAAATGGTATGGTTGAAAGCCCCCTTAATAGGGGTCGTCCATAAATGACGTCGCGCACTGGGGGTTTACACATTTGTGACGAGGGGGAGGGGGATAAGAAATGTGAATTTGTGATTAAATGTGACATGGGGAGGGGTAAAAAATCTGCCGAAATCGCGTGACGTCATTTACGGACAGCCCGATATCTAGAAAATTTACGTGCATTTAGAACACTGTATAACTTTGGCAGCACAGTATAGGAATAAGGTATGCTCACTAGAGAATTTGTTGGGTGGCCGAAAATGGCCGACTATTGCCAACGCGCTAGTATCGCCACCTGCTGGTAAAGTATCAAAATAAAGCATCACGTGCTCTTATTTGAAAATTCTATTTTATTCTATTACTGTGATTCTATTCTATGAAATGCATGGTCACACATGCGCAGTTTATACATGGATCGAATGTTTTGCTACTTCGCCACTATGGTGCGCTGCGAGCGCGTCGGCAATAGTCGACCAATTTCGGCCACCCAAACTTCAAAGGTGCTGACTATACTGTGTTGGCAGGCATTTGCTATTATTCTCTCATGCCCATGTGCAGATTCGTTTTTTCAAGTGCGTTTATTTTTTCCAAAATAGGGCCGAGAACAATCTTGGCATTGGAATCCACGTTAGCGTCCTCTATGGCGAAAGTCGCAACAGTCCCATTTCTTCGTTCGTCCCTTTAAAAGAAGTGCCCATTCCGCACAAGACATTCGGAATGGTCGATCTCTGCTCTTCTGATAAAGTGCTCCACATCGAGAACCGCATTCTTCTGTATTACAAATACGACCACAATTCGGCGGATTGCGTGAAGATCTTTTCCAGCTATGGAAACACGAGGACGTTGGGATTGCGCTTCTTGCAGTTCAACCTTTTAAACACGACACTGCTGTCACCGCTCCCGGACAGCATTAAACTATTTGATGGCGATGTCTACGGCCTCACTGAAGCGTTGCTTTTATCTGAGATCACCACAGAGTCAGAAAATCAACAGTCGTTCTTTCAGGTAGGTGGAATTTTCTCGCTACGTTCTATTGCGGCAATGACCTATCGCTCGAATATGTCCTGAAAACAAGTTGCTCTTAATAAATTTGCAGACCACAATGCCTTCGTTGACCGTTCGCCTTCATGCAAGCGGAGGCAGCGAAAAACTTGGCTTTATCGCAGAGGTGGTCACCATTCCAACGGCCAGCAAGGCGCTCCGTGACAGGCATCACAATTTTACCAATTGCGTGGTGGAGCGAAACGTACTCGGAGGTTTGGATTATTCTAACGTGGGTGAGGTTGGTCCAGTCGTGTCTGTCCTCAATTCGCAATTTAAGGACAATGGCGTTGATCTTTTTGGGAATTTGTCTACGTCTAATGCTGCAGTCAAGTTGGACATCCAGAATACTGTCAGAGTCTTTGTGCAGGTAAGAAGATTGACCATTTTGTCGTGGGAGCGTCCATAAATCGTAGATACTTTTTTTAGGGAATTTAATTCAATTCAATGCATTACACTGCAGTCAGCATATAACATGCCATGTGGCAGGGGGGAAAGTGCCAGATTTTTAAGAGGAAGAGTATACGATCGTTGTCGCTTTTTTGGGAACCATCCCGGCATCCACCTATATTAAGGGAGGTTGTGGCAAACCACGAAAAAAAAAAAACGCAACTAGGATAGCCGACCGGGGTTCGAACCCGGGTCGCGAGGTTTATGGACACTCCCCATGCTGTCATAAATTGTCCCTTATTAGAAAGTTTTTTTTTGAGGAAGCTAAAAGACTGTCTGAAAGGATGCTGTTTAGAACAGCGTGGTAAAAAAAAAAGAAAACCGCCGCATGACGGACACGTTTCTATTTCCAGAACAATTTGATCCAGGAGAACCAGGGAGGTTTAAGAATAACGGCGGATTCGGAGACGTCGGCCGCTTCGATGAATGCCTATATCACCAACAATTTGATTTACAAAAACGAGAAATGGGAAGCCTTCAGGGTGGAAGGCCGCAAGACGACGCCGTTTCAGATGGTCGACATTTTCAGGAATACAATCACCAAAAATCGTGCTCCGTTTAAAGATGTTGTGAGCCTCATCAAAGTGCTGTCCAACTTTACCGATAACTATGTGGTGAATAACACCGGTGATCACGTCATGACCGTCGTTGCGTTCGACCAGGCCAGTCATCCGGATTTCCAAGTTATCACGTACAATAGTTTTTGGAACAATTGGGCGCTGAGATGGGACCAGAGCAGTACGATCATACTCATGGGATCAGGACAGCGCATCGAAGAAAACATCTTTATTAATCCATACAACGACTTTGAACTTATGCTCCGAAATTTAAGCGGGTAAGTAATAAGCGGTTTTGTTTCTTTGTAATTGTCTGATAACCGTGTAGTGGAAATGCACTTATTTGATGAAAATTGCTATGAACTTGATTAGATTTTATTTTTATATTATGAACTATCCGGTTCCAAATCTTTAGGGGCTGCCCATAAATGACGTCACGCGATTTTGGCAGATTTTTGAACCCCTTTCCCCCCTATGTCACACTAAGTCATAAAAAGTCAGACCTCCCCTCAAATATGACGTCTTAAAGCTCTGACCATCTTTCCATCCACCTCCTTGAAAACTGGTTATTGTCATTGTAATCTGTATGTATAATGTGTCACTGCACTCTGATATTGAGAGCCTATGCGCTACAGGTTTGCCTGAATTTCATTTGATAGAGATTGGATTTTGTTTATATGATTTTAAAAATCAGCGATGATGAAATTCACTTCTTGGTTAATATCTGTCTCAGTTTTGTTAAATTATAAATAGCTTTAGTTTTGTTAACTCATATATTACTCTAGCAATATTAAAATGAATTTGGTCTTCTTTTTTCAGCGCCTTGGTTTACAATAATCCTGACATGACTCGTATCGACGCCACAAACAATTGGTGGAGCTACAATCAGACTTGGGCCGTTTCGGGTCGCATTTGGGACGGCGATGACGAGAGAGGATTGCCTCGAGTTGTTTATCAGCCATTCTACCTCAACAATTACACCCTCATGAGCGGTAAGTTTTCAAACACGGCAGGAAGATTTCCGGCACTCCTGTTCTTCTCTCATTCTACATTGTTCACCCAATTTAGGAAAATGTGCACCTGGATGGAAACTAATCGACAAAACTTGCTTTATTTACATCGGCGGAATAATGCGTTACGAGCAGGCGGAAGCGTATTGCCAGGTAAGCTTTCAAGACTCGATTTCGCGCTTTCATTCGCTCACGTGTGTAGCAATAAACACTCGTGAATTATTTGCCTCCTAATTCGACTTTCAGACCATCAATGGCTCCATTCCGTACGTGGAAACCAGTAACGCATACGACATTTTAGGCTTCGTTTCCCGGCAGCAAGTCCACTATGATCTGCGGACGCACAACATCTGGGTGCGCACCTTAAACACTCCAATGCGCGGGTGCTCTTATATGCACGGTGCGAAAACCTTTGCTGCCAACTGCAATTTAAGGCTGCCCGTTGTCTGCGAGTCTGGTAAGCGACTGTTTCAACTAGATTTAGCTGTATTTTTTCAAACGATCGCTGGAGCTCGCGCTGACAATTAAACTGTCTTTTTGCTTAGATCCCGATGTTTACCTGTACGCTGGCGACTGGACCAAATACAACATCACGTATGCCGCCATCGGAGCCGTTGCAGCCACTCTACTGTTGGTCCTCATATGCGTCCTATTTTGGCTGTGCAAGTCCAGGCAGAAGCATTTGGAGAAAATGGAAAGGCGGGACTCCATACGTGCCTCCATTCGTTCCGCTTCAAGCCGATCCCTCGGAGGCTCAACCGCCTTTGGATCTTCCGAGCTGGCCTATCGACGAAAGATGGCTAGCGATGATCGCCTCTCTGACGTCAAGCCGGTCAAACTAAGCGACATCAAGGCGGAGTCAAACGCCGGAAGCGTCGATTCCATTGTCAAAAGTCCGTCCAGATTTGGCTCTTCGCAGCTCCATTCCTCCGTCGAGGATAACCGCAGCTATGAGGTGTTCGAGGCTCGAAACCATCAGGTATTTGTTTTACAACTTTTACTTCTACGAGCATTCCGCAACATGTCCTAGTCCTTTCCGACATAGGCGCACTCAGCCTTAAAATACCCTACTGTACGGCATTCGTTTGCCGGCTGTAGAGTTCCGAATTAAATTGAAAACAGCGAAACCTGTGAATAGCGCACCCCATTGGGACCGAACCATGGAGTGTGCTACTTGGAGGGATGTGCTATATGAAGGTTCAACTAAAGTGGTGACTATAATGAATCAGATAGTATTATCCTAATGAAGATGCACAAGTTGCAATTTTTAATGGTTTTTAACATAAACAAAACCGAAAAATACATAAAGAAAACAAATAGACGCTCGTATACAACTGCATCTATGTAGATGTAGCCATTTTTACTTTATATTGGGTGTACATGCATGCATGTATCTAAATACCTTTTCTAAATGGTAAATATACATTTGCTATGCTAATGTATTTTATTTGTCATTTATCGCCCTCATTTTGGGATTTCCCATTGGGTAAAATTTCATTTTTGCATGCTTTGGTTTATGCTCTTTGCTGGTAAAACCGTGATTTTGTCACAAGAAATCAGTGTGCATGTCGCATTTCGCAGGGAATACCCTATATGGAGGTAGTGAGTTCTATAAAATCGATCCGTGCCGACTGCGATGGTACTCTACTCCCAGGTAGTTAGTACACTCTTATTCGCAGGTTTCACTGTAGACGCCATCAGGGATTCAATTCAATTTCAATTCAATTTCTTACCCTGCAGTCAGCATGTAGAATGCCATGTGGCAGGGGGCAAAGTGCCAGAATTTTTAATGGGAAGATTATACGGTCGAGGCCGCTTTTTTGGGGAACTATCCCGGCATTTGCCTTTATGTGCCTATATGGGCGATTACGATAGGTTGTGGGAAACCACGAAAAACCACAACCAGGATAGCCGACCGGGGTTCGAACCCGGGTCTCCCGAAATCAAGGAGCTAAGCATAACCACTAAGCTAACCTTGTCGGGATAATTCAATCATCTTTGCATGTTTGGTATTTATCACGCATTTGCTCATTTTTTCGTCTGCATCATTTCAGGTTGATTATTCCGACTATGACGAAAAATACGTAACGGAAGCCGTGAATCCCTTGCGCCCTGGAAATGACGATGACTACTTTGACGACACTCGGACCACACAGACGCCGCAGTCGTCAATCGGATACGGCTTCGATAACAAGTGTTATCTGGAGACCCACTTCACGTCGGAGGAAACTGGCAGTAGGTCAACAACTAGCAGCATTTTGGATGATCCGGTCGATCTGAAAATGGTCCTGGAGTCAAAAAGAGATTCGCCTGCAAGCAGCGAATCGAGATCTACGCCCTCTTCATCCTCACGGGACTACTATAAGCGGCACTTACTGGAGACCGAAATGTGAACGGATTTCGGAAGCAGTTGGCTGGCCAACTAAACTTGTTTTTTCGGGAGGAAACACCCTTTGGACACCTACCTATCAGAGTAGCCTACTTATTCGGGTGTTTATTCGAAAGCCACGGTTTTTTGGCTTGGCACATTTGGTCACCGAGCGAACATTCCAATTTTCTATCGTTAATCATCAACCTCACGTCAGAGCTTTAATTCCACTGTCAGTTAATCGTGCGCTTATTAAAAGACATGTATTCCCGGTACATTACTTAACGAAGATCTTACAACGTTACGCCTGTGCCAAAAACTAAAGCCCTACGGCAAGCCACGCACATGCATCGAAATGTGCATTGGGCCAATTGTAAGTATGATACGTTCCGTGCCTTCATTTGACTGAGTTTATAAGGGAAGCATAATGCAGTTTGGCTTTACTGGGCCGTGATCTCCGACGGAAAAACCTATAATGCAGTATTGAAAATCCGGACGTGGAAAATGGCGATTAGTGCAGTGTGCATCGCTGAAAAAGTGACTTCGTCGGCTGACGTATGTTTCTGCATGCACATAAAAAATATGTGAATTTAAAGCAAAACTTTGAAGCTATCTTCCAGGTTTACCTCGGCCGAAGAAACGGAATGGTGCGATGCCACTTTGAAAAAGACCGATATATTGCGCTTTTGCACAATTGGAATCGGAAAAATGCAGTTTTAAATCATTCCAAAGTTGAAGAGATTACAGCGGGGTTGGAGTTGCAAATCCCACCAGGTTGTTAGAAAAATTAGTTTTCAACAAACTATATACATTTCAGCACTATTTACTTAGGAATTAGATGCGAAGGCAAACTGTATGGCAGGTTTTCAGGGTTACCGCGAAAACGCTTTTTAACGTTTGTGCCTTATTTTTGCACCAAAGCAGTGTGCCTTACTTAATACATTCCATACAAGTGCCATGATGAACTATTTCACTTGACTTTTGACGGATAATTGGGTTGTTTACGCGAGATCTGGGCTGCTCTAGCCGGATTCGCTGTTGCGAATCTTCTCATGCGTGAGAAGCTAATTTTCGTTATAAACCCCCGTTCTCTCGGAGCCACTAAAGCCGCGAATCTCCTACGATGGCCGCAAGTTCCATCGTGAGAACAGTTTCGAAGCCACAGTTGTATTGCCGCGGCTGCAATGTAGCATATCAAAAAGTTTTGATATGCGCGGCATGATGTCGCTTTCTCGAGTGAACTTCTTTCGGTTTTTTATAAGCTCTTCCTCGTAGCTATGGCAACATTGGCAAACATGACGTAATATATCATAAAAAGAACGACATTTTAACCGCATCGTACGAACAGGTAAAGCCGTGGCGACAGAAATCATGACATTTTAGGATATCAATGTCGCAGCTTTAATAGCTCGTGAGAACGGATCTTAAGCCGTAAAATTTCGCAAAAATTCCTCGTGCATTTCAATCAATTATAAATTATTTTTAACAAAAATGACTTAGTCTGGGACAATTGCGATAAAGGAGCCACGTGTCCATCACATTGATTTTCTGAATTATGGAATTCAATAATTTATTTAATTGGGGTAAACTTGTTCCGCCGCTCGTATATGAGCATTTTTAATTCCACCTAAAACTACATTTTCGGCTAGAGCTGTTAAGCTCTCGCGTGAATAACCCTGGTATCCTAAGCTGGCACTATTTTTTCAGAAAGAAATACTTGCACCGTGATGGTGATGAGGTCAACAATTTTGCAAGGAAACTTTGCACAAAAATTTTGATGCTAATTTATTGCCCTGCCATTACTTAAGTATGGGTCTACTTAATTATTTTTGATGATTTTTTTTATAATTTTCAAGAGAATCGTGCATGAATATTTTTTATCGAAGTTACACTTATAACAATGGTTATTCCTTTTAAAATGTGCCTCAACAAGAAATTTGCGGGATTGGGTCGAGAATGATGAAAGTATGATAGAGGAGTTAATTCTTTAGATTTATAATCACCTTTTCCTAGTCTCGATAATGATAGCGAAAACTTTAAAAATAAGGGTAGAAAATCATATGTCGTAATTCAAACTTGGGCTATCTCTACTTTATACAGATGCGGTGATTGGTTCGTGTTGTGGCACAATGTCTTAAATAAGCGAGACAATTTTTACCACTTTATTGATTTTGATATCCCTTTTTTTTTAATAAATATTACTTTTTTGTAGAAGCTGCGGTTTTGTTGTATTACTTCCTTTGAAAATTGAAGACAACTAGAAATTGAGGTCTATGATGCCAATGATAAAATGTAAGTCGATCTTTACATGCTAGCTGAGCTTATTTTTAAAAGTCATTCCTAGCGAATGTTTTTATTGTAATTTGTTTTTATGTAATTTATTACGTTTGGCAAATAGTTCTATCTTAATTATTATTGTTAGAATAAAATTCGGACAAATTACTATAATTCAAAGCGGACAGTTCGCGAGTTTTAAAACGTGACAGATTAAAGTGGCTCTAATATGTGACGTGACGTGTTGAACACAGAAATACGCCTCCTTTGCCAAATGGGGCCAATTATAAAAACAGCATTCCGAGTGAAACCCTGCGGATAACTCATTCGGAAGCGTAGAGCTGACGTGTTGTGTTGTGCTGATCAGACAAGAACCTACCTGCTCTGCACTTCCCAAACTGGAATAGGTTGAACTATTGACCTAACCTAACGTAATTGAAGTCAATTTAAGGGAACAATTAATGTGACTTTTCTACTTTTTGTTGGCATGATAATGCGCACATATACTGTTACATAACATATGTCTTCAAGTACTACGTTTTAAAATATAAAGTTGATAGGATGTATAATAGTGATCCATCTACTAACCAGAAATTATTTTTAATCATTAAAGCCCCGTTCTCACGGAGCCAATAAAGCCGCGACTTTTCTGTCACGATTGCAAACTCCATCGTGCGAACAGTT
>JAQGCC010002087.1:0-19962 GCA_034698905.1 Xestoiulus laeticollis | reverse complement strand
TGGGTCAAAAGTGAATTTCCTACCAGTACTTGCTGGCTATACATTAAAAGGTTTTACGCGAAAAACTACGTTTTTTTTATACTGTATTATTAAATACATGCGGTATTTTTAAATGCATGTGGCTGTGCTGATTATCCGGTGTTCAAGTAACCGGAATCTATTGCATCGAATGTGTAATTTACGTATACTGAATACAGTATAACCCTTCTAAAAGCACTCTTGGGGCTGCAGTGACAAATATGCTTTTATAGATTGGTTCATTTGCAGATATGCTGTATACATTATGTCGTGACCAGAACATTCTATGCATGCTTTTAAGAGTCATTTATTCTTTTAAAACAGGATGAATTTAGACAGGTTCCCTTGTCAAAATCTTAAGTGTACTTGGTATACTTTTCTGAATACTAACATATACGAAGTTGTCGAAAAAAAGTGCACTTAGTATATATACTAACTGAAAATCAAGTATACTTTTCTGTAAAGTGTACTTAGAAGTATTCGAAAGTATGCTATAAAGTATATCAAGTTGTTCAAAAAAAGTGTACCAAGTATACTTTCATTTTGATTATAGGGTTCTATTGTACAGTTTATCTTTAATAACTATGTAAAATAATTCGCTCAATTGTAATGGTTTTGGTCTATCTTACTGAAACAATGGGATCCTTAGACCTGATTCACACCAACGTGGATATAGATCAACTGATGTGGATCAAGAAAACTTGCGTGTTAATTCACACCGCAGAACTCAGTTAAACTGGTCACATGACCTAGTGCCCTGTATACTAGGTCATGTGACCAGTTTAACTGAGTTCTGCGGTGTTTAAAAATTTATATTCCATGGAGAATATTTTGGAAATTCTGTTGGTCTTAATTGGTTTCTATCATTTTATTGACCCGACTGTGTATACCAACTGAATCATATAATTTGTGTTAGCTGGATCATTGGACGATAAATACAGTTTAAACCATTAGAAAACAATAAGATTTTTCTATGATCCCATTGTCAACAATAGAAACCAATGGACCAATTAAATAACAATTAGGCTAAAAACATGCTGAAGCATGTTTAAGAGGATGGATGGCATGGCCCTGAAATGTAGCATTCCGATTGGGCAATCAGAAATTCCCGCCATCGGGAAACCAATCGAAAAGCTGCATTTCAAGGCCATGCCATCCATCCTCTTATCCATGCTATACCCTGTTTTGACCCTTATGAAAACCATAGAATTTCTCTATTGTTTTTTTAAAAGGAATATGCGTCCAATTTCCAATTTTCAATAGACCTACCAAGTAAAACTATTTGTAAAATTATTTTTCTAGATGTACAGTGTTTTTATAACTCGTTGACCAAAGCGCTTTATTTTAATGCCTTCTTCAAAATCTACAAGTGTCCTTTCGGGATTGTTTGTGTTTGAACAACAATGTGCGCCTTTCAATATATTATTTGGGTCGTTCAAGGCATTTACATTTGAACGCACATTGTTGGACCACAGTGGTGGTAAGGCAGCTTAATTTCCCTATAGTAATATGACACTGTGCTTTAACTCAATGTCTTTTAGACAAGTTATGAAAGCCATATACAGTATCTGCTGTTCTAGATTCATTTCAAGTGTTTTCGTCTGATTCACCGCTAGGAAAAAAAGTTTATTAATTAGCAGTATTATAAATTAACTTGCTAGTTTGGCACCATTTTGGAACACATGTACTCAAGGTTAGAAGAAAAACGTGATAAATTCTTTGGATTGCTTGTTTTAATTTGTGCACTCGTTTTGGCTTTTTGTGAAGTTATTCAAAATTGTTGAGAAGTAATTAACTACTGTGTACATGTAAATGCATGCTTTCTCTAAATTTTACACAGAAATATTGTTTAAAAAATATTTAAAAAATCAGTGAAAAACAAGGGAAAAAACACAAGTCAAAAGAGAATTAAAGAAGTATTAAAAAATACACTTGTGCATGGTATTTAAAAAATGAATTCTTTGAAACTGGCCCCGGCCTTCGGATTTGCACCTTCCGCCATTTTGTATTTCATTATACGCCAAAAAAAATTCGGAAATCGAGTTTCTGATATTATATGGATGACATTTGACCCCACCTTTTCGGACAAAAAAGAACCATCCTATGGATTAAACCTGACATAAACTAACCTATTACAAGTTTAATGTTTAAAGGGCACCAAATAGGCCAAAAAAGTAACTATTGAATTTATATAAAATTAATTAAAATAAATGCATTGCATTGCAAATTTTAGTAGTATATCACATCTGACAGTTTATTGAACAAAAAATGGTAAGTGAGCTCTTATTTTTTTAAATAATTAAGAATTTGACTTTCAAAATTGCGGGGGTATTTTTGGTACTTTATGATATTGTAGGCATCAGTACGATCGGAATATACATATTAGCTCCAATTAAATCAAATCAGTACATTTACAAGTAATCATGTAAAGAGAAAGAAAAATTCATGATACATGTTCTTGAAAATTATTTCGATATAATTAATTGCTATTACATTGCATTAACAGAATAAATAACACTCGTTTATTTTTTATATATATATATATATATATATATATATATATATATATGATTAACCGGTTAATCAGACAAGTAGCAATTCCCGCTAGATGGCAGACTTTAAAGGCTGTCTGCTGTATGCTATATAGCTGTGGAGGCAAAAACATTTTGGTTTTCCATCTTTTACTATAAATAATGGCTCTTTTTAAGCCAGGTAAGTTTAACATTTATTTGAAATTATTAAATTAGTTTTTAGGATGATAAAAGTATGCTTTGGCACCCATCTTAACGCATCATATTTTTACAAAACCATAACGTTCTGATGCAGAGACCGGAATTCAAATGCATGCAATGAAGTCGAGGTATTCCAGAACAGTTGCTCACATTAATGTGAGCATTTTCCCATTCAACCAAAATTAGACCCGAATTGAGTACGAAACCTGATCTAAAAAATGTGTAAATGTCTGATAACCTAAGTCGAACATTGGCTAAATTGTAGCTTAGGATTACTCTCAGATTACTTACATGTATGACATATTTACTCTATACTTTTATACGAATTTTAAAGATTACTCTACTTTTATACGAATTTTAAAGAAGCTCGTGATAGTGTCGTAAACTAGAATCCAGCTTGAACATTTGCTCCAGGAGTTGATATAAAAAATGCTATTTTCTGTTTAATCTGTGGAAAGTTACACACGAATGTCAATGGAAAATTAGTTTCTCCTACAATTCAAACTAAAAAAATTAAGTATTTTCTGAGAACTCGTTCTGTTTCATGGTTATAAAATACTTTGTTTAGGTTGAGCAGATAATTACTCACAACCAAATATTTGATAATATCTGACCTATAATTCCTAGAACCATTACTTGAGTGTTAAATGCATGCACATCTTTTGTTGCTTGTAGTTCAAGCTTTTACACCGACTTGGATGATTGTGCGCTACGTTAATAGGCCAAACATTAAGAAAACAAGGTTACCTCATTGGGATAGACTAAAGGTTTTGGAAACGTGTAAACCTTTGTTTGCACCCGAGGTTAGACCACCTTCGCAGCTATGTGAATACGCCATGAAGCCAAAAAAAGAAAGAGAAGTAAGATTGCAATCTAAACTATTTACATGTAATTTGTAATCAGTTATTATTGCTATTTATTATTACTCAACTTGCCATATAACACGTATTTGCATCATTTAACCAATTTATCAGAGTCCCACATCGTTATTTTTCGTCACTGAACTGATCTTTTAGCAATTTTTTTGTAAAAGCAATTCATTTCGATTTAATCATTTGCCTTATAGTAGAGAGGTAGTAGGAAGCCATGGGATGATTTTGCTAAATGTGAATATACGTTCTTGTTTCAGACTTCTACGTATGAGAGACTGCTTGGACAGGAGGTAATAGATTATTTGGATCAAAGTCCATTGGTTGGCATATATCATGCTAATAGCATCAAGGGACGTCAGAAGTTTGTGGTTGAGACGCACTTGTTCCGAAACAAGATGAAATTGGGTACTTACAGCAGGGATGTCCTTAGGCGAACATTTACGGTATGGTCACATGAATTAGGAAAGCGTGTGCTTGTTATAACGATTAGCAAAACTTGATCTATAATGATTTTATCCAGGGAACAAAATACGAAGCCATTTTGCCGCTGTTCATCTCCCACGCTAGATTTGTATTTGCTAAAGAAGCTAACGTGAGCGCTTTACTAAAACTTCAAAAGGTCATGCCGCAGTACATTTTATTAGGCAAGTTAATAAGCCAATTTAAGAAGATTATCGATTACTTTTAGAATAATAATATGTAATGCATTTTTAAACTTCCAGCTGGGATTTTGGAAAATCGTCTCATGAGCAAAAAGGAATTGGAATGGTATGGATCTCTACCAAGCTTGGAGATAATGCATGCGCAGCTCTATGCCACCCTTAATGCTTCCTCATCCCAAATGTTGCAAAATCTCAACCATCATCAAATGCAACTTAGTCATTCACTTTCCACGCTTGCAAAGCCGGAAGAAAAGGAAGCGTCACAACCGCCAACAACTGAATCGTAATTATTTTATATATTTTCTTTTTTGTAAAAAGAATCCTGACAAGCTGCTGGTTTTAATGTGAATCCGTGACTAGTCGGGTAGTTAATAAACATCGGTAATTCTTAATGTTGATGTTAATTTTTAAAAAGAGCCACTCGCCAACTTGGTTCCAAATGGTAACAGAAAAATAGAGGGATGGATACATTCTTTTTTAATATGTTCACATGAAAAACGAGAGGCATTACAATGGAATGCATGAAAGTCAAAGCAATACTGTAAAATAAAATTCTTATACCCATATCACAGTTGCATACTGCACACAATGCTTAGAGAATTGAAAGATCTCAAAAATGTTTTGAGCCGTAGCTTACACTTCCAAACCTGATACAATATACAACAAACCCCGCAAGGAATGTAAACTATTACCCCAATCCCTTATTATTGGGTTCGTATTATGACATTACGTATCTTAAAAAAACGACAAACCTTTCATTCTATATCAACCCTGCATAAATTCAAATTTGTATATGTGAATACTGAATATTATTCGAAAATGAAGTAACATAGAATTATTTACTAGTGGCTCTGAAAATAATATGCGGTTTTGGTTTAAGTAGATAGTAAATACTTTGAAATATGTAATTTTGGGCAACACTTCAAAAGCGCTCCTGACCTAACCTAGCTTAACCTGTGCGCTTTTGTCAGGCTACCGTAATTTTGAATACAGTGAAACTTCGATTAACCATCATTCTTTGAACTGTCATCATTTATGTGTTTGTTTGGCGATTTTTAATGTTGGCCTATTTCTGCTACACGAGGCTAAACACCAAAGCCAGGGAAAGGGCCTCCTTCACCTCCCTGGAAATGTTGCCCACGATGGGGCTTTAACGTGCATAGAGCAAGGGGATCTACACGGAACCTTGGTTTAAACTTTCATTCAAATCAGCCACCACTTTGAAAATTTCATCCTTTCGAAAAATTCCCACCGACCTCGCCTGGGGATCGAACACCGCACCCTGGGATTGAGAGGCAAGCGCGTAACCACTCCTCTATCGTCGTCGGCTCCCTTCTTTTAAATCAATGGCAATTTTATGAAAAAAATCGTCATTTTAGCCATTAAAAATGGCCAGAAAATGACCAAAAAACATCAATCAACATGGACCGAAGAAGGGGGGTGTTAAAAATTCACAGGAGTTCTCAGAGGGGGTAGAATTTCCCTTAAAAAGTATCCACAAGATTTATGGTAGCTCCCTAGCCGTCACAGTCCCGACCCTAATGGTTAATTGAAGTTTCGCTGTAATTTGTTTTCATTGACCAAACTTTTCCACCTATTTTTTTTCCTAAGATACATATAGATAAATATGTAACTGCATTTTTTTTTATAAATGCCATTGTTATTAATTCCATTTTTTTTACAACTCTTGAGCATCGGAGCTGCATTGCTTGAACGAATCTACATCTTAAGTTCGATTGAGTATTCTGCAGATTTATATGTATGTTTGTTTGTTTGCTATCTTATCTTCTTTTTTACCATTATTCCGATAAATTCCTTGATACTGAATCTCAGAGTAGAAAGGTTCTTGTTTTGCCAACATGGAATAGCGTTTATAATCCACTCTGCTCGACATTCAACTTGACACATCAGAAGCGTACCCGACCCGCTCTGAGCTTCCGTAAATTAATCTGGCAAAATTTTTACATATTTTGCTCAAGAGGATATTGCAGGAATGTCTTTTTTGTTAGCCACAGTTGTCAATTTTAACAGCGATTGAATAAGCTCATCAATTGACTTTTCCATTTGGTCGATAGGTGCCTTCTGAGCTAGAGATTTCTAATCGGAAAAAGAAGATAATTAGTTTTAGACGTTATTTTGAATGTTTTCTGTCACAGTATTAATGTTACCTTTAATTTTTCCATGTACGTGACATCTTCCTTCCACGTAGAACTGAAATTAATTAGATCTGGAGCTTGCCTGTAATATTCCATCAGCTTATCCTAAAGTACAAAACACATCAACGAGGTTGTACAAAAACAAAATTCTTGAAATTGATTTGAAAATAACTGACCATTTCCTGTATCACACCAGGTGATAGAAAACTTTCTTGGATGAGGCTAAAAGTCATTAACATTGGTTTTCCGTATTCCTGAGGTTTATTCTAAATACATATGCAAAGAAAATATTAGCGGGTCAGAGGGCCACGTCCGGTCGCATTAAATTTAAATGCAATATTCTTTAACTGACCTCTGGAGGTGGCATAACCCAGTATGCCTGGATACTGGATTCCAATGAATTGCAGTCTTTGTCATATGGTGCTTTAAAAAAGTACAAATCTTAATGCTTTTGAGATGACTTTAAAATGTCATGAATCTAAAGAATGGATGTGCTTACAGCAAATGACGCCCACGCAAGGTGTGTAACATGCATCACTATCTCCTTTTAACTTGATTTGATAATCCATTTGGCAGTCAATGTCTCTTAATGTAGGATGAACAGACGCTGCAGGATGACTGTGATACCACCCAACCAACAGCAACTGACGTTTTTCGAGATTCTGGCGGATCTGCGCGACAAGATGAAATATGTTAATGCCCCCGGAAATTCGGGTTGATGATTTAATAACGGGCAAGCTTTACCTCCTCTTCCACAAAGGGAGCAGTCTCCTTATCACCTAATCGACATCTGCATGGAAAGGCATGCTGAATTGCAAGATCTGGACAAGAGAATGATGCTATTAGATGATTTAAGTTGCAAATGCATTGCTTTTTTCTTAATACTAGTGTATAAGGACACCTTTTTAACAAATTTTCCCCTTCGAAGCATGGGTGGGGCTATTACACGAAGCATTGACACTGGACATATCTCCACTTTTAATATTTAGTACTAATACACCCCCTACAAATGAATATTTCTGTATTATAAGGCAGATATCCAGCAATTCATGTCAATATGTAGATTTTAAGCATTTTAATATTGAAATTATAATTTTTCAACATTGGAGAGATTTGCCGTGCTGTCAATATTGAGTAATATAGGCCTACAGCACGAAAGTTACTTAGTCTGCTAACTTGCAATCAATCATTTTATCAAAAGGTGGAGGGAAATAACTGTTTCGTTAATAAATATCTTTAAAGTTTGGCTGGGGCCGTTACACAATTTACTAAGTATGGTAGGTGGCTAACGATTTCAAGTAACCCCAGTAAAAGAGAACAATTTTGGAGAATAATTTCTGACAATAATAACAGTAAAGAACCATAAAAAATGCGAATTCAAATACTCACTATGGGAGTTTACGTCCCAATTCCCAGCCAAGTAACCAACCACTTCACTCGTGGTTAGATGGCAATGAAAATCCTGAATAAATTCCATAATTAAGCTGTGTCATATGAATTGTCAAAACTCGGAATGATAATGCACCAATTTTTTTAAAGAATCTAGTTACCATAAGAATGAGGCAATTTGTTGTAATGGTCAAGGTGAACGGTTGAATTTTTCCCAAGGCACAGAAAGGCGTGCACTCTACTAATGTGTTACATTCACTATAAGTTTAAACAGTTTGTTAAACTAGTTTAACAGGCTAATAGGACCCAAAAATTTCCTTATATGCGTAGGTCATGAAAGGTACTTACTGCTCAGTACACCGGTTCCCCAAAGACGAGTGTTTCACAACAGGTCTCCTTACATCTTCCGGTTTTTTAACTGAATTATTGCTCGCAGTTTCACCAGACCCGCTTTTGGAACTAGTGAAAAAAATGTTATCTTTTTAAACACTTTTTTAACAATACGGTTAAGCATTGTTTTTTTCAAAATGGGCAATTTGTGAGAATATCTGGAGAATCTGTAATTATTGTTGCATTTATTTTTACTTAAGCGTAATTATTTTAAACTTAAGATTTCTCTTTTTTTTTTGCTATGCAGATTTTACAAGTTTACATCACAACATGTTTATACAATCAGAAGATGACTGAATATTCTGAACTAATGTATGGTACGTTACGTTTCTTGGCAACCGCTAACAGCTTGCGAGTTTTCTTCCTTATTCACCAGACTTTTGCTTTCTTCAGACTTCCCATTACTTGACTGCTTTAAATCACATTTTCCCTAAATTCAGGCACGCATTAATATATTTCAGTAAATTAATCCTTTAAAAGCATGTCAGTATAAGGTTAATACCCACCTCATCGCTATAACTTTTATTATGCTTTTCTAACCACAACGTTTTTAATGAGTCCAACTTTTTTCCCATATATTTTATCTGAAAAAATGGTACAGAAAATTGTAAAAAAAAAATAATGCATAGCTACCAGGCATCCCAGCCGTCCTATATTTCCTATAAATTCGTTTATTTTTGATGTCGTCCTATATATTGTCCTAATTTTCTTCAACTTTGGTACAGGATTGTAATAACCAGGGTGACAAACAAGTCCTGCAAGTCCTAAAATAGTTCTAAATATTCCTAAAATTGTCCTAAATATTCCTACCAAAGTCTTAAATACCCTCTGAATAATTGCGTAATAATTGTAAAAATTATGGTTCAAAAATTGAAGAAGTCCTAAATATTGAATATGAAAAAGTGTTTGCCCTCCTGTGCTATAATTCTTATTTTTGAAGAAAATGTCCTATATTATCAAAGAAAATGTCCTATAATTCCTATATTTTTATCCCTAAAAGTGGCTGGGATACCCGAGCTACTCAAAAAGATACAAAATAGCACTTACAGATGCCCAACCACATCCCGATTTTTTGTCAGGGTTCAGCAGCCTCTTGCAATGACTTGCCCATGCACTAGGCGAACTGTATATTTCCTGGTTTTCTTGCCAGCGGATTTTACCGTCCGGTAACAGATCCCCAACAAACTTCCTGCCCTTTTATTATGTGAGAAAAAGTTGCTTTTACTTCCACTGGGATTATACAACCGTAGCTAAACTTTATGTAACACTCACCAAATACTCAACACTCATACTACCCTCCCTAGGTTCTAGAGTGCCATCTGCCATTAGCATGTGCAGAGCAACACTTCGCCCCCATCTAGATTTCTCGCTAAACGCATCGTTTTCTTCTACTTCATCTTCTCCTTCACCGTCATCTTCGATTTTTTTGTGCTTGTCCTCCTCGACATCTTGATGCGAATTTGGTTGCTCTTGCTCATCTCCTTCCTCAACTTCCATAGGCGACTCTGTAAATCAAACAGTTTATTTATAAAATTAATTTTATGCAAAATTCAACAAAAATTAACCACGAATTATCACAAGAATAATATGAATTTTTTTCCGTCTCTGTGGCTGGTACTTGGTAATTAAATATGGTGTTTGATAAGTAGTGCACATGGATAACTCTGCACACCTGCTCTAATAAAGGTTTATGTACAGTGAAACCTGTGAATAGTGCAAACCATTGGGACCGAACCATAAGGTGCACTATTTGGAGGGAGACTGCATGCTATTTGCAGGTTAAGTTGATTAAGTAAAATTGATCCGTGTTGACTTGATGGATCGCTACAGGAAGTGTGCTATATTAGGGAACACTGTACTATTTACAGGTTTACATAATGCTATCAGTAATAAAACCTGGGGTAGGTGTGTCGAGTTTTCCTTGTGAGCAACTTTCCGATCACTGTTGGATATTACACGGAGAAATTGAAGAAGTGTAAAAATAGAATAGTATCGACACCTAAATTAACACTTCCTCATAAGTTAATATAATATTAAGTAAGAATAAGCCAATGCAAGCAGTCCTTATAATTAACATTGTATAACCTCTGGATGACAGCTAGCTATATCTGTCAAAAGTTCGGCATACATAAGATATTTAAGTGTCTTTTCAACTTCACAGTTGTTGACCAAATAACTTAATTCTACCGCTTTTTAAATCGCAATAAGAAAAAATTCAAAGTATTAACTGCATTATTTTAAAAAAAATACAAACCCATTTTGCTCATGTAGTAGGAATTAAATCACATTCGTACGAAGCTGTAGTATTCGACTATACGGAACGAAATGATCAAATGTTAAAAAATAATTTAATTTATTAAAAAATCTTTCATATGCCATGGAATTTACCTGAATTAACATGGATGTTGATTATTTTCTGAGTACACAAAAGTCAACAACAACCACCTTCACCCTTTCTTCTCAACCGCTGTCATCTTCGAAACATCTGCTTTTCTACGGTGGCTCATAAGAACATAAATAAATTACATGTACATATTACATGTATATGTATGTTGTGTCTACTAAACAAAAAACATGCCTGCGCTTCGCCTCCGTAACCAGGAATTTGTCTGAAGACAAACAAAATTGAATTCGTAAACGGACCTAATATCTTGGGATAAAATGTTAGAAACGAACGGAATATTGCCAAGAATCTCATAGTAACGAAAACTGTCGGCTGTATATTTTCCTTGTTTGTTCTGTTACGCAAACAATCATCCCGAAACGAAACATTTTGTTTTTGGCGGACAACAAAGGCACTATTAAAAGCATTGAAATAGTGGGGAAAGCTACACGTCAGGACACTGACACACAATTGAAGAGTTGCCATTCACATTTTCCCCAGCCTGCTGCCGATCATTACGTGTTTGTCCATGTTTGGCGACTGTTAATTTGTTTGAGCCAGTCAAGCAAAGAAGTGAGTACCAAAATTGTTTTTTTTTTAAACCTGTAACTACATGTACATTAGTTAATATTTTAGCAGTATGTTAGTATAATTACGGCAGCACACTGCCGCAAACAAAACGTTTGCAACCAATTTCTTAATTGCTTCTAATTTTTTTCTTACATATTTGAAGTGCATTATCGCAAATAGAATATTTCCTTTTGTTTAAAAAGTTGTATTCTTAATTTGTTTGACACAAACACTAGTTGGCACACTGATCAGCTGGGTAAAGTTTAAAGGCAACCAATATGGCGCTTCTAGTGTGCGTATCAATGCTTTTTTGAATTAATTAGTTGGAATTTCAAATAATTAAAAAAACGTTCATTACGTTTCTGCTTTGGTGTTATATATATGCATTCGTGTTTTTCATCAATACTTATTAAACCACAATAAAAACCATTGATAATGCATGGGTACTGGTGTAGACTAGCTATATAGCAGAATTAATTACCATTCACTTAATTTTCCCAGCCATTTCCATGTTTGGCAACTAATCATTTGTGCCAATCAAATTCCAAGTCCGAAGAACATTGGGCCCTTCGAAAAATGTTTCGATCGCTTTGTTTGGCCATCTGTGCTGGGCATACATATAGCCTACACTGCCTCCCCCAAACAAGTTGTTACATGTTTCGGACACGGTATGGTGAGGATGTGGTGATATGGTGAATTTGCCGAATGTGGCACATCGCACAACTCAATTGTATCAATTTGCATGTAGGTCCTATTAGCCTCGTGCACATGCCATATGCAATGTGCATGTGGTGTTATGGTCACATATGTGACCATAACACCACATGCTCACCATCTTGATGTGCACCCTGCTTTTGACTAAATTATTAACAAATCCTTTCAAGATGAACTTCTATTAATTTATTTCTTTTTATCGTCTTACTTTTAGTAATTAATTCTATTAAAATGGAGTGTGATGCAGAAGATATTATTGCTGCTGTCGAAATGAGGCCAGTTATTTACGATTTTACGCTAAAAGAGTACAAAAACAGAAATATTGTCGAGAAAGCTTGGGAAGAAATTGCTTCTGAAATGAATCTGACGGGTAAGAGCAAATTAACATAATCAAAATATTTTAATGACAATTATTTAATATTTTCAGTTGTAAATAATACAAATTTGTGAGTAGATATTTACATTATAATGGTGTATTTGTTCGGCTGAGGCTGATATGGTCTAAACAATGCCCAGATCTTCACTACGCACAACCAAAATGGACAACGCACTTTCGTCCGCTTACTGGATCTCCGAGATCACCTGATCTCATAGTGCGTTGCACATTTTGGTTGTGCAAGGTGAAAATCTGGGCGTTAGTGGATACGAGGGTATGCCTCATCTCCAACGAATACAAATCTGAGAGAAAGTTAGGCAAATTCTCCAGTGACGAGGAACCTGAAAAGCAAATGGTTTAGTAATCGTTTTTTAAATTTATTTTTAGTTGCTGAATGTAAGGGAAAATGGGCAAGTCTTCGAAATTCTTACAACCGGGCGGTGCGCGATGGCGATAACCAGATTCCTGGAAGCAGAGGTAAAAAAAAGAGGAAATGGTATCTGCTGGATGCACTGGAGTTTCTTCGGGATTTTACTGGTGTGCACAGAAAATCAGCGAGCAATGCAGAGTTCGGAGAGCTCGGCGATAGTAGCGAGGGTACCAGAGAAGACAGAGATGCACATGAAGCTATTTGTGAAGTTTCTGAAGTTACATCATTGGCCCCTCGTGCTCCTACAATAAACAAAACTTCAGCAGCAGAGAAGGTAGCACGGCCAATGATAGATTTTTTAAGAAGTGGAACCAGATCCTCAGAAGAATCCCCTACTTTGTCCTTTTTCAAAGGCATTGTTCAAGATGTGGATTTGCTACATCCATATAAAAGAAGGAAATTCAAGGTAGATGTGATGAACTTACTGGACAAATATTTTGATGATGGTGAGCGAGAAAAGGTGATGCTTTCAAGTACTGTAATTTATGAAGATGTTGTTTGAGCACATTAAAAATACTGTTTTAAAAAACATTTTAGAAATAATGGTAATCAAATGTCTTAGCAGTGTTTATTAGTTTAATTTTGTGGATGACTTGCTCACCTTTGCTCGCGCATGTTCAGTAGTCATTTTAAATCCTGCTGAAGCCTGTAAGTTGAGTGTACTTTTTTATTTTCAGTTTTTGGTGAGTTTTCATGTGTATAAACTCTTACAAACAAATAAAAAAGCAACATTAGAGGGTTTCTATTAACAAAAATAATAGCATTTTAATGTACAAAAATAATGATCTCACAGAAAAACTAAGTTTGCTGTGCATTGTTCGTACACAGGTAGCAATCTTGCAGCTTTTCTGCGAGAACATTAATGTTTTCATACATTTAAAAGGGTTGCATACTAGAATAAGCCTTTTATTCTCAATTATTTTCAATTTAATTTTGGAAACTAATAGAACAAATGAAATGTACGAGGACTTAGCATTTTTTCATGGACATATTTCCATGAAATGTAATATACATATACATAAACAAAAAAATTAAACGAATAATAGGATATTTATGCTAGGTTCTCGTACATTTTATTTGTTGTTCCTATCGGTTTTCAAAATTAAATTAAAAAATAATTTAGAAAAAAAGGCTTGTTCTGGTATGCAAATTACCTTCTTAAATGATATTATTTTTGTTAGAAACCCTCATATAATGATGCTCTTTTACTTCATTGTAAGTTTTCAAATAATTTAATATTGTCTTATGCCTAAAATCAAATTTCCGAAGCCTAAGTCCAAAAATTTAGCAGTTTTAACGTCCTTGTTTTCGCGGTTGTTTTGGAAGTGTTTCTCAAGTGGTCCAGCCAATCAAAACGTTCCATTTAACAGCGCTTCGTTTCAGATCTGCTATATATGTTTTAAGATATTGCCCCTAGAAATCCCGGGCCCGGGGAATAACAATTATACCCCCTACCTTGCTCATTGGTGGCTTACTTTATGTTGGCCATTGCAGGGAAAATCAAAACAAACAGTCTTGACCATACTTTGGTTGTAATCATTTTGCATGAGCCTCAAACGTTTTGTTTGCATTAGTGAGCGGCTTGCTTTGTTTCACCCAACACGTGCTTGATGGCTTACTTTATGTCGGCTATTCAGCTTACTCCAAATGTCCGGTTAACCAGATTTCACCGTGTTTGCCGGCTTACATCATGTCGGGTATTTACGGAGGCGCAGAGAGGACTGTCGAAAGTGAGTAATTACAATACAGAATTGATTGGAAAATCATGCAGACGACAGCTATATGATGCTCATATGATGGCTTAAATGCGTACACTCGCCATATTATGAAACGGGTTTAATAAACATATTTTTGCATTACCTGTATAATAAAAACGAAGGCAATACATCCAGAATACAACATGGTGGCGATTCAACGAAGCAACATCAGCTTACTAACTTTCGGCCATCAGCTTACCTTCTCTCGGCCATCGGCTTACTTTCTTCATTATCCGGTTAACCATGTTGTCAAGGCTGGTTAACCGTTTGCATTTTCATCCGCCACGCGCTGTTGGCTAGGCGTTATTATTAAGATGGGAATGTAAATCACTCTGTAAAAGGTCAGCCAATGGGCTGTGACGAAAATGCTGGCTGTCGATCGAAATCCTCCTTATTTTCCTTAAAAAAACAACTTGCCGTTCTGTGTACCTGAAACAGCGTTGACCTTCGAATTAACGCGGGATTAAACGTTGTGCTGGGAAAAAAAATCGATTTTTATCCACTCGTTTCTATGTGCTTCGTATCAGACAACCGAATGGAATTTTCAGATTATAATTTGTTCATGTATAGAAGCAAGTGGTTGGAGGAGGACTGATAAAACGTGAGTTTTGTAATTTTTTTTAATTTTCCCTTCAGATTTCGTTTGTAGTATGATTATGTGATAATAACACTGTTGATATTAATTTCCCCTTTTTAGCTGTTGTACGTACACGTAACAGATTGTGGGTTTTTTAATATGTGCTATGTTAATTTTATCTTATAATATGTACCTTCTCAGGCTTAATTCTGCTAGCCTTTAGTTACTATAAAAACTATCGGTTTAATATGTTGACATGCATTAACAGACATTTTGCAACGTGGATTAAGACGTTTAATCATCGGCACACGTGTTAATTAAATGCCGACACCTAAGCCTAATCATTTATTTTTAAATTATAAATTGTAATAATTATAATGGTGGGCCTACGGCCATCTCGAGAGGCTTTTGACTTTTGTACTTTAAGGTGTTATAGAAAAAACTAAGAAACAGGTTTCTGTTACTGACATAGTTGCAATATAGGTCAATAGGAGCACATCAATTTCCAAAAATTCATGTCTCCAGCCCAGATTTTATAGTATTTTTTTATAAATTTGGGGTTTTTCTATTTAAACCGGATTCTATAGCCACGTGATTTTGGTAGAGATTAAATCCTTAACCTTGATTACGCCATGGCCTGTAAAGGGTTTTAAAAATCAGTTTTGTTGCCAAGGGTGATGACCGCTCGGATCCTCTATAATGCCATGGAGCATCCGTATCATCTGTTTGGGCATTTAATTACGTCATGGACTGCACCACGTGACATTTAAGTTGTTCATGTTATGTTGTTTATGGCAAATGTAGCTAAATTTCTACAATAGCTGCTGTCACGAATTCTACATCTAGAATGTAAAGGTGAGGTCACTTATTTTATACATTTGATTCGTATGTGAACATAAAGTTTGTCCGATTTTTATATAATGTATAGGCGAAATAACATTCGGACAAACTATCGCTCGATCGGCCCCTACATGTAGCATGCCAATCAAGTGTTTAAAATACGTGACCTCGTCAAATTTTAAGAGAATTAATGCATACCCTGTACCAGAAATAAAATCGATGGCAATGCATACTGATTACTGAACGGCATTTCAATGAAGCGCCGTTGTGATATAACCACTGAACACGTGATATAAAAGACGCGCCATTTAGATATGGGCGGGGGCATTCAGCTTCTAATTTATGCATTTTAAGAGCATTGCATACCAGAATAAGCCTTTTTTACTAAATTATTTTTTTTTTATCTAATTTTGAAACTGATAGGGACAAGGTTAATGTACGAGGACCTAGCATAAATATTTTATTATTTGTTTATTTTTTTTTTTTGTTTATGTATATGTATACTACGTTTTATTGAAATATGTCCGTAAAGTTTACCAGACTCTCTATAATTATAAATTTTACATTATACATGTGGTCATCATCCTGTTGGTGCAAAACAAACACATGTGCAAGTGGTGCTTGTTCGTACCGTCATCATGCAGGCCTGATCAAGGATTTCTAACTAAATGCAATGAAATCTCTATAATAAATCAAGTTTCAAACGGATATGGATATGCCTGTATAGAAATATACGGACTTAGCGTTTTCGTAATTCGAAAGTGATATGGTGCAACCAAAATGTCCGTCAATGTGCTATGATAATATTCAACATACAGTACATACAGTAGAGGGTTATTTAATTTTATCCTCGCAATGGCACACTTTGCCTCTGCGTTGTATCTGAAATTACACGTGGAGACGTCTTATAAATCAAAATATCGTGGCCTATATTGTATCTCGTGAAATAAACTTACCTCTTGAAGGCTGGTAGTTATTCGTATTTTAATGTGCCATTGTGTGTTATTTCCATTTAACCTGATTCGACATTGTTTATTTTACTAGACCTGGAAAATATGGAAATGTCAGGAAAAAGTGATTTATTATTTAACAAAACAAGGAAATTCAACAAAATGTTACATTTGCTTTCACATAATGCAGCTATAGTTATAGCATGGCTACTAAATGAGCACGTGTTAACTGCTTATTGGCACAAACGTTTACTAACATCCTAATTAAAAACATTTTAATTAGTTATAATGTTTAATTGATATTTGACAAGGACAAGTATACCGTTTTAATTGCAGTTAATTGTGTGATCCCAATTTGAAATACTTCCCATGTTCTAAGAATTTTTTTTTGAGCATCAAGATAAGTTATTAGGAAAATTGTCATAAGTCTACATGTAGCCTATTTTTTGAAAAAAAAAATATTTTAAGACTGGAAAAGCCAAGGAAGTTTAAAATTTCAAGGTTTGGAGAACCCTGAAAGGAACTCTATGGTTTGTCCCACCTTCATTGGACAGGATTGGGCCAGTAGAAGCTTGACATTGGTGCAAATCATAAGCGGAAGTGCTTCAGAATTGCTTCTTCCCATATGCATGTATATTACGATTTTGACCTTAGCGATTCAGAACCATTACCAATAGGGCTGTGCAAGGCCATATCAATTGTTGTTTACTGCTTGTCAATGTAGTCTTGAATGCATCAGTCGAGGTTATCATACACGGTGTCAAAAAAGTGGATAAATGCAGCATGGTAAACAAAGCTATACTGTATGTGCTGTATGTTTGCATAAGACGTCATGGTACCAATTGCAGTATAAATGACATGTATGTATACAGTGCAATAAATGGCTTGCACCATATTTTATGGTGAACACCGGAAGTGTCGTTGCTGAATTGATTTTTTCAATGGTTATGTGACTTTAATCAAAATCATTCTTTTTTGGATTATCAAGTAATAAAAAACTTGCCTGATCATCCAGGATATGAATAAGACCGGTTAAATGTTGCTTCATGTGAACAGATTGACAAATATAAAAAGAGTTTGATATCGTGCTTTTCATTTATGAGCTTCAAGTCCAACACTTTGGCAACTGTTCAACTAGAAGACTGTCAATTCGGCAAAGTCGAATAGGTTGCTCAAACGCCTCGAGGAGATCATGGATATGGTAAAACCCATACATGAACTATGCATTTGTAAAACCCATACGTACCCTGGTCTAAGGTTCCATAGAGAACAGGAGAGAAATTCTATTGATTTTTGGACTGAATGGTTAATTTCTATCATTCTATATTGACCATAGGTCCATTTGTATTGACTGGATCATTGAATTAGCAGGATGATTGCATAATTAATTAAAACTAATAGTAAAAAAATAAGATTTTTCTATGATCCTTATTTCATCAATAAAAAACGTCAATTTCTCTAATTGTTTTTTGAACAGGGCATTGCCTGAAGTCAAACATTTCACATCATAAATTCTGAAAAAATTGTCTTTTAATGAATCTAAGAAATGCAATCTAAAATTGACTTTGGTCTACTATACAATGATACAAAGTTTAAATTATTTGGCGTGTGGACTTGGCTGAAATTTACCTGTAGAAGCTGAATGCCCTATAGTTTATCTGTATAGGGTTGAATGGAATATGTATGCATAAATAAGAGGGTTGCATGGAATATACATATAAAAATTAATTACATATAAAAAATTAAACAGATAATAGAATATTTATGCTAGGTCCTCGTAGATTCCATTTGTTCCTAACAGTTTCCAAAATTAAATTGAAAAATAATTTAGAAAAAAAAGGCTTATTCTGCTATGCAATACTCTTAACGGCGCTTCGTCTACATCACGTGTTAAGTGGTCATATTGCAAAGGCGCTTCATTTAACAGCCACAAGTAGGTGGTATTCGGGATACATTGCCTTCACTTTAATTCATGGTTTTCAAAAATCTTTATTTTTAAAATTATCGTCTTTAAATTTTGTCATGTCATGCATTTTATCCACTTGGCGCACATTTACACCACACATCAGCTGATACACTGCGTTGTTCTTACCTGGAATTTAGTCGATTTTTATTTCGTCTACGACAGATCAAAAAACTTGGCAGGGGTTATAACTTTTCAGTTATCAGCACTTATCAGTGCAATTTTTAGTCTTATTTCACTTTTTTTTTCTAATACATGTACCAAGATTTTTGAAGAACAAAAATTGTATCCATCTTATCAGAAATGTGTCCGATTTTTGTTTCGTCTAAAATCAGATAGAATTCATAATTTAAAATTACTAAATAAGAGCAAGTGACAATGAAAGTGGTTCCAATAATCAGCTTGAATGATTTGAATTAATCCTTTCAATTGCTTCAAGTCCATTCCAAGTAACCGCAATTGACTAAGATAAATGGTGTCATTATTTTTCGAGGGCTTGAATAATGCGATTTTGGGGTCTAATTTGCGTTTGTCCTTAAAAGGGCAGGCTAACCATTGAAAAAAGAGAGGATTTACTATCAAAACAAGGACGAGTTCTTGTCTGTCGAACATCTACATATGTCTCTGAAGGTGAACCCTTTTGTTGATGTAACCTTAGCCTACTTTATGAAACTATACTCTATATAAGCTTACTATTAATCAGCAATAATTTTATAAAACGTTTCTTTGTTTTGGATTTTTGTTTAAATTAACTAACTCTATGATCGCTTGGTTTTGGCCCGGATACTGTCTCCCACATGGCTTTCAGAACCGTGTTTGTACGAAAGGATACAGTGCTGATTCAACTTTGGGTTGAACGAGTTTGCTTTTCGAGTCTGCCAACTGCCAAGGACCAAGGCCATTTCGACGAAACATATTCATCAAATTTTCCATTGCCATATAGCATTCACCAAGCATATGACATGTCTGGATGTTAGCTAGTTGGAACAGCTGTTTAGGTTGTTGCCAGATGGGACCCTGCATTGCAAGCTTCAGACTTTGAAAACTATAGACCAGGCCTTTAATAAGTGCAGCCTTTTGATTAAGGGGGCTTTCAACCATACCCTTTCCAATGGAGAATTCTTACGTCGACATTCACATAGTCTGTGTAACTCCAAATAAACCGAAACTTTTACACAAAGTA
>JAQGCC010002086.1:0-19965 GCA_034698905.1 Xestoiulus laeticollis | reverse complement strand
CAACGAGTATTGGACTTCTTAATCATCAATACCTCGAGAAAGGGGACAATAGGTCGCTCTGCTGGAGGGTTACATATTTGCAACCTCCATTGGGATATTTCCGAGACTTTACAATTTTTTTTGTTCAACCGTAACGCAAACCAACTGTTTCTCCCAAATGCCTATGTATTTTTTGTATACAAAAGAAGTGAACTTATTTCCAGGGAAGCCAGCCTTCACTAAAATAACTATTTTGTGTTTTTCTACTCCCGTTTGGTGCAGCTGCCCCCAGCCGGTATCACCTTACACTAGTATAGACTTCTTGTTCAATGCCTCCAGTACCAAAATCAGACAAATTTTGACAAGACTTTTTTTTTTTGGCCATTTCAAAGAATGAGCATCATATTTTGTGAAATAGTTTGAGATTTTTACGAGCTTCGAGCTGCATTCATTTTTATTATATTTGTGTTTTCTGAGCTAATAACACCGTGTTATTAGTCTCCTAAAACTTGGAGTTTATATTTGCAAGATATAGGCTAAACATTACATTCGCCAAATATGAAGCACACGCCCCTCGAGGGGATTTTCTAAGCACTTTAAAATGTCATGTTCAAATTAATTTAAAACCAACATTTTCAGAAGTGTTTCTATAAATTACTCGAATTACTTCAGTTTTTAACGACCCTCATTGGCAAAAACCCCTCTGTAAACCTTGTATGGACGAATTTCAAGTAACATGTTAGATTTTGTAAGAAAATTGATTATTATTTCCAAAGATAAATGTATGGGAATCATGAATCTCCAGACTATTTGGAATACGTGAGATTTAATTTGATTTTAAAGATGGCTATATAGACTACCATCACGTCACGTGAGCTTATGTGATGTCACGAGCTCACATTTTTAACAGTGATATTACCCACGTGACAGCTCGATGGAGTTTTACAACAAAATACATTTTTTAAAAAAAATAATGGACGTGATGTCACAATATGTGTATACACGAGCCAGAAGAAGAAAAACGTGACAGCACACGTGAGGCAAGATTTGTGACGTGAGGTGCATGGCATGATAACAGTTAGCGTTGACCATGCTAAACTATTTGTTAATATAATTTTTGTCTACCTGGATTATTGTCAACACTATTCTACATTTTTTCACGTGGTGTGAGTGTGCGTGATATCACATGAGCTCACGTGATATGATTACAGTCTGTAGTCACGGAGTGGATTTCATCCTGGCTGAAAACCTAGCTTCCTTACATCATTTACCAATTGATTTTATGAAATTTTCACCCGATTTTCAGCATTAAAAACCTTGAAATACTTCTTGAAACTACTTGAAAATTCATTAACTTTATCCAATGTAGTTTAATAAATGTTGATATAGCTTTGTTTACTCGTTTTCGACTTTACCTGAATATTGAGTGAACATGTTTTTTGAGGTTTTTAAGCCAATCCCCGCATCACATTCGTTTGAAGCACACGAAAACAGGGACAACTGGTACTAAAATAGCTAGCTAATAGATATCCATGCAGAGAATTAAAATGGAGGGGAAAAAACTTATTTATTGTTTTAGTATGTAAAAGCTTCCAGATATCACCTGTGCTAAATGGTTGTTTTATGAAATGAATTACGATGACAAGCCACCGGCATTTTTAAAGTCCCAGAAACCTAATTGATTTTCTTTTCAAATTTTCATCGCCGACTTGAGGAATTTTTTACGCCCGTTAAAATATGCTATTGTCTATAAGCACGAGTCTAAAAATATCAAAAGTTTTGTCTTTTAAAGCAGATAGATTGAGACGCTATATACAGGGTTCCCGAAACGAGCCAAATTTTCAACTTTTTTGTCAAAACTTTTCCAGTTTTTATAACATTTTTTAACTGACCATCCTGACGACTGTTTTAATTTCAATTTACAATGCTTTCCAAATAACCACCTTGACTTCAACTTGGTTATATCACATAGGCTAAATTTTAAAAAAATTAATATTAAAGCCGGCTACAGACTGTTATCACGTCACGCTCCTCACACGTGATATGACACGCTCGTCATATCTGAATTAAAAGTCACATTTCTTTGAATTTCTTTGACTTTTGTAAAATCAATCACTTTCCTAACCAATTTATGTCTATAAAATTTCAGGTTTGTACCTTGACTTTAGAGAAATTTGTCAAAAGGTCAAAATGGCCCTTTCCCACCCAGCACGAGTGTGCCCTTTCAGTTTACCCTATAAGTAGGGTGTCCCATCCAAGGTTATTTTCAACCCTTTAACTGACATTGGCCTCAAAATTGCCATATAAATGAAGCCTTTGTTTAATTTCGTTATCAATCAAATAAAGAAATTAATTCTGAATTTTGCCCACGCCAATTCCAACTAAGAGGAAATATTCTGCCCCTGCTATTACAATAAATATACTGTCAGCTGCAGTACAAGGTAAAACATAATTAACCGCAATTGGCAATTTACCTGACAGGCAAATGAACCAATAAGCTTAAATTAACCTACTGTTTTCTTGTTTCGTTGCATTTGATGCTAATGATCCAAATATAACCTGTAGCTTTTGAAATTTACTGTCAGGCCTTGTCGGCTCTCGATATAACGAAAGGGGATCGAGACATTCGTTCGTTATATCGAGCGTTCGAGAGCTGATTTTACCAAAAGTTTAATTTTTTTAAATTTTTTTTAACGTTTTTTAAAACTTTTTAAAATCAATGAAAATATGAATCTTATAACACAACAGAATGTCCTTTGTCTCTGATATGGAATTGCTGTTTGTTATAAACAGTAAATTAGTATTGTGGATTGGTGAAGGGAACAGCCGAACCGTTCGTTCTATCGAGCGGTTTATTTTACTAAGAGTTTAATACATGATGTACAGGCATTTCGGTCGGATCAGCAACTCTGTTCGTTATATCGAGAGTCGAATGTGTTAAAAGTTTTGTGGGTTCAGTCAATTTATACAAATGCAAAATTAATAAAATGTTATCGGATTTTTGCATACGAAAATCTGTCTAAATTTAATTCTATATCAAGTCTAAATTTAACTTAAAGTATTTGACTTTGAAATAATTATTTTAATATAAATTGTACTGTTTCGGTTTGTTTTTCCAAAGGATTTTATATCTGTTGTTGACTATAAAATTCATTGTCTTGTCCACTGAACCAGATAACAATTTGGGTATCACGGAGTTTTCAAATGTCTTATCAATTTGTATATTAAGTTTATCTCCAAGTTTGTAGATTTGTAAACACCGCCTTAGTACCAAAAATCGTGTATATCTGGCCCACATCCCTATTTATTCTCGGTAAATCATTTTATATACTAATTCTAGATATCTGGGAATATACTGATTAATCTTGATTGTTACACGAGACAAAAATCATTAAATCAAAGCCTGAACTTGTCTCATGTCATATTTAATCAGATAATTTTCGATATAAAAGTTCATTGAAGAAATTTCTTGATTTGAAATTTACATCAACTTAGCTTGATAATTAAAGGCATTAAATGATACGTTTCAACAATCTGATTTTTATAGTAGACTTTTAAAGCTCTATAAGAAACTGATGTTCCTTATATCAAAATAATTTCTAGGATTTTTAATTCGCTAGCTTTTTGCCTCCAAATTTGTTTATGACAACTGAATGAAGAAGATATCTTAATGACTGTAAGGTTTATTTTTGTTAGCTCCTAATAAATATGTAATGTTAATGATTAAATATGAAACTAGACTAAACAATTGGCAAAGAAAAAGTTAAGTCTAAAGCAAAACTTTTTTTTTTTCAAAGCTGTTGAATTTGAAGAAAAAAAAATTGCAAATTTTTCTACAGACAGAAGTTTGAACACATTGTGAAATATCAATCTCCTACTTTGTATTTTTTTATAATTATATAATACTCATCTTATAACTTTGTGACAAAATTTGGCATACAAAATAAAGTTCGGAGGCAGAGAATTAATTACTCAAAACAAATACGAAATTAAATCAGCACACGACTTGCTGAAGGCCTTAGCGAGCATAAATAATAAGTGTTAGGCCTATTTAACATTTGTTTGTCTATAAATAAACGAAATTCGGCCTCTACATAATATACGGCAGCTGTGTGCTACCATAATTGTTCAATTATAACGAATCCGGAAATAATTCATAGAAAACTAAGATAGGCATCTGAAAACGCAATTATTTTTTACTTATGAATAATGGCTTTTACAGCCATTGCTGCATGGCATCATCCACATTTAAGCAAAACCACCTTCAAATTTACATGTTAATAGTCTGAAACTTTGTTATAGTCACTATTATGAATGCCATCCAAAATCATTACAACACTTTGATAACAAGTTGTTGAAATGAAATTTTCCCTGACCATCTTGATGACTGAAAATTTAAAAATACAGTTGACTCCGGTTAATTAGATAACGTTTGTCCAAGGTTATTTTGATTCCAATACCCGAACAATTATAATACGCGAATAACATAAGAAAATTATTATAATTTTAATTCTAAATGAATTGTGCTTAAATGTACATAGATTATTATTACAATCAGTTGTAACAATAAAAAACCAACATAATAAAAAAAAACAAAAAAAAAAACAAGAGGACTACAAGATAAAACACATAACAGAGACTTCTTAAAGAAATAGTAAGTAACACCTAATGTAAGTAACACTCACCTACCTTAATATGTTAACAATAAACTTTAGGACGACCAGGCAGGCTGAGTCCTTGCACGGTCCACCAACTATCATCATCATCAATAAAAAAACCATTGATATTTAAAATTTAAACTTAAATGTATTGTACATCTGATAGGACCATTTCACACATAGGAGGGGGCTTAATGATTCCACTAAGCGAATCGGTGATCCCAATAAGCGGTTATTTTCTAATGTATTTGTATTCGAGTGTTCGGGACTTGGCGATTCCGATTACAATAGACGGATGGTCCTGTTATCAGTGATCCCATTAAGCGGAGTCCACTGTTTAACAATCTGCCTAATGTCTCTTCGACAGCCTTTTGCCTTTAAGCTGGCGCCATCACGTCACGCAAGCTCATGTGATGTCACGAAATCACATTTTTTAAATGTGATGTCGCGCAATAAACAAACTACTGTCACTCAAGTGACAGCACGATGGATTTTTACAACAGAACCCAAAAAAATAATTAAAAAATAGATGAAAACAAAAACGTGACAGTTTGTGATGTGAGGAACAAGACGTGATAACAGTGTGATACAGGCACATTCATCGGCCATTATTGGACCATGCTAAACAATTCTAGATGCATTCTACAAATTTTTCACGTGGCATGAGTGGGCATGATATCACGTGAGCTCACGTGATGTGATGTTAAAATTTATAAAAAAATATTCCTATTGTACACATCTGTCAAACAGAACAGATAACTAAATAGTTATCTTTTCGGCTTTTGTTATCAGGTTCTTGTATCATTAGGACACAATGTACAAAGTAAAATAAAACATCTTACGATAAATGATGAAATAACTTCGCCATAGAGGGCGCCAGTTTCTATGTAGAAAGCAATCATATAGCGCCACCTAGTTTTTGATGTTTAAAAGTTGACTTAGGGAGCATACATAAATTACGTAACCAACTAGGGGAGGGGGTGTATAAGGTTTGGTTTGAGGGAGGGAGGGGGTATGATGGCTGGTTACCGGTTGCAACTTACAACAAATTTAGAAATTAATAGTAGGAATTTTTAGGTCTATTAGGAAATGTTAAATTTAGTAGGGGGGTCATCTTCAAAATGGTTACATAATATTTAAGGAGGGGGTTGGTCTGTTGGTTACAATTGGCTACAAAGGAGGGGGGGATCAAAAATCGAAAAAAAGTGGTTACGTAATTTATGTACACTCCCTTACTGGTTATCCCATCATATGTTAAAACTAATCATGCACTTACAATCAACATTTTATCAACACAAATTTACTTTTCTATTTTGGGCGTAAATGGATTAAAATAACCGGGGACTTAATGGCGCCAAGTGAAAATTATTTTATATAAAATGTATGACATTGATAACAAAGCAAATATTGTGCCTGACACTTAATAATTTACAATATAATAGCAGTAGTCTTATCTGCTTTTGTCTAAGTTAAGCCTAGCTGTAGGTCGAGGAAAACATTTCTAGAAAATCTATTTGAAATTCCTACAATGTTCCGGTTATTATTATTATTACCTAGGCCTAGAAAACAATTGGTAATCTTTCTTATCGAAATATTTCCGTTTATTTCATACAGCTCCAGACACGATTGCATATACTGTAAGTAAAACAACAAAAGTTATCGGAAATACAAGCGGTTTTTGGGCTGTTTTGGCCTAATTTTAGAGATAGCATTTGAATGGATCAAACTTGTTTGTCTCGATATTTCTTATCATTCTTGTGGACATTTGGTGCAGTACATACATTATTACAATTTTACAAAAAAGATTTTAGAGATATTGACCCTTCATTTCATCAATGAGGGTATATATTTAGCGAAAATAACATGCACAAAAGTTTATTTTTGCGATTAAATGCATACCTGGTGATATAGTGGCAGCCACTGTGGTCACCATATGCAGTAAAACCTGTCTAAAGTAATACTCTTGGGACCAGGAAAAAAATGTTAGTTTAGACAAATTCATCTGTGAACATGCTACAGTATATACAGCTGTAAAATAGGGTATTTCCCTATTTTGAATCTTTCATGATTCACTAGCTATTGGTCTACTCTACACTATATGCAAAATAGGATATTTCCCCATTTCTTTAATTGACCAGCATATTCCCTTCAAAAATCATTGGGAACAATAAATATTATTAAATATCACTTTATGGAGGTGTATTATTTTATACATGGGTCCCAAGTCGGGATCGGCACATATTTTTTTAGGGAGGGTATTATTTCACACAGGATTGTTTAGACAGGTTCTACTGTAGCTACGTTATGTCATAACAGGAAAAATATTAATGCTAACAGGAATTTGCATGCAAAAACAAATTCGAAAATTGGCCAAAAGAGGCTAGTTTTCGCTTTCTGTTTATTAGTCTTTTTTAAATATTCTGCCACGTATATTTTCGTTATGTATTACACTGATATAACGAATTATATCATCATCACACTTGCTACGAAACGTCAAACTGAATTATAGTTTTTTAACTGGTTTTCACGACAGTTAGAAAAAATAAAATAAAAAAATAAAAAACACGAAACAAGCTTGTGTATTAATGCATTTTCTCGCAATGAGCATTCGCCCAGAACCTTTTTTTTTCTTTGGAAAATTATGTCAACAGCAAAATATATATATATATATATATATATGTATGTTTAAAATGGAGCAGTATTTACGAATGGACGCGTGCCAATGGACTTCCTCCCCTGCTTCGCAAACTACAAAGTTTTTATTTATAAAAACGAGAGCACAGAAGCATTTTATTCAACAGGAAAAGTAAATTGAAAATACCTCTTCTGCAAATGGAAAAACCATACAAAAGGTGTTTTTCACTAATTTCGTTTTAGCTCCATTCAAATGTACCTTTATTTGGAGAAAAGGTATTTTAGGAATAGCCCTAGTTTTTGTGGAACAAGGATGGTGTAATTATTTTAAAGCTGAGAATATATTGTTGGTGTATTCATAGACTTTGAAAAAACAAGGATCTTCAAGTTCCCTGCTTTATCAGTTTTTCCATCATTACATTTTTTTAGTAAAATCTGATGTAGTTTTTATAATTTAGTTGCAAAAACTAAATTATGCCAAATGCTAATTTTAGACAAATGTAGTATATTATAACACAACTCTTGTAACTTTATAGTAGATTATCTCTATCGAATAAAGGCCCTGTATACATGTATAGATTACTATTGAAAGTCTAGCAAACTCATTAAAAAATTTTCAAGAATAGGCTAGAACCTGTCTAAAATAATACTCTTGGTATCAGGGAAAAAATATTTTAGACTGGTTATCATTTCAGACAGGTGCTACAGTGCATATAGCTGCAAAATAGGGAATTTCCCCTTTTTGAATCCTTCATGAGTCACTAGCTATTGGTCGACACTATTTACACAGTTGCAGTATAGGGAATTTCCCCGTTTTTTAGTCTGTGGTTATTGGGTATCACAAGCAAAGTTTAATTACCCTGCATTTCCCTGCCATTTTGTTTCTATGTTTGACATTTTTGATTCCATGTTTGATGTTTTTTGCAGTTTCATTGTTGATATTCCCATAAAAAATCATTAAATATCACTTTATGGAAGTTTATTGTTTTTTACATGGGTCCCAAGTCGGGACAGGTACCTTTTATTATTTTAGAGAGGTTATTATTTTACACATGATTATTTTAGACAGGTTCTACTGTAACATTTTACCATCTCATGAAAAATTTGAAAATGTTATTTATGGATAAGGCAATTATAAAACTAGAACCTGTTAAGGTTTCCTAATTGAAACCAAATGTTTCCAATTTGTCAAACATTTCCTATTTAGGCCTACAGTGAAAATGTTACAAATTTCACTGTGATGCCTTTGTGGATAGGTCATCCCCTGATATTTGTGTGGACATTATTTTGTGGGTCCAGATTGCGTCAAAATACGACCCTAAAATCAGATTGGTCCAAGTGTCTCGTTTCCTCTGGTTCTCAAATTTTGGCCCAACAAACACCAGATGTCCATTGCATGGCATGAAACTAAAAACCATTCATTTTGGTGTCCACCAACTTAATGCGATTATTCGGCTTGTTCAACGTTTGTCAAGCAAATTTCCCCTTCCCATATTGAGGATCACCATTTGGTCATTTTGCATGCTTGGGACGGTCATTTTGGCCATTTTTGGCTTCTAAAAATACACGTTCTTTCATGGCCACTAGACCAGAAGTTATGGTGAAACAATACGGTCCATTCATGTAACTTCCCTCCTTCACTTGTATTATGAAAAAATACCCAGATCACTTTAAAATACATGTAATGACGGAAAATTTCAAAAATATGCAATTTTTATGTGGCATGTTCACAGTGAATTAATATACACGCACAATAAAACTAGCTAAATGTGACCACCCGAAAAATGGCCAAATTCGGCCATACAGGTGGTCACTATACAGAACATTTCTATGAAGGAAAACATACATGTATGAACTAAAACCAATTTATGAATAGTGGTCACTTTTTATTGTATAATCATGTAACCACATGTGCCCAAGTGCTCAATTTTTGATATGTCCATAATGTGTCTATTTTCTGATATTTTCATGTGTCCATTTTCTGATATTACCATGTGTCCAATTATCGATAAATTCATTTGTCCACTTTCTGATATATCCATGTGTCCAATTATTGATGCTTTATTTTAATTTATCCTGTATAAGTTATATCCATTTATGGGTAATATAAGTTTTTCACCAGGGTACTTAATAACAAAACTTTCTACTAAAGATTTACAAAATCCAATTATAAAAATCAATGAAATATGCTTTTATATCATTTTAGTTTTATTTCAGTGGATAGATGGCGCTCTATCCCTGAACAACATTTGTTATCAAAGTGATAATTAAAAAAAAAAAAAAACTTTCCAACCAACCCTTTGTAGTTTTTTTATAGACTTAATCATGATGCATAATATTTTCATAATTTCTCCATTATAATGATGTTGCTTTGGTGTTTTTAAACTTGACCCACTGGCCATTATCTATTTCTATCAGATTTAGATAAATCAAGATAAAATAGGAGAATGATTTACGATTCTATTACATGCGAAAGTTGGTTCTCGTAAATTTCAAATTGAATCAAATTTGCAATAGCCATTTTTGGTATACTTCAAAAGCTTCTGAAATCAGAAGCCATATTGATATATATTTATTTTTATACCATTTTTAATGTCAGAGACTACTTATAACTGCTTCTCTAAAAACAGAAGGGGGAGAAAAAAAGTAGGCTAAGATAACCTGATCGTAAATCAGTGAGAATAACGAAATTAGCAATAAAAATGAGAAACTACTGGACAAGGCATAATGATTTCATTCACATTTTCATGTAAAATTACTTTTTGAACATGTTGAAACAAGTGATATATAACACTATGTGAAACCATTTATGGTACGATACACTGGTGTCTGCACATTGTAGAACTTTGGTGAATTATTACTAATTTGTTTACAAATTTCAATTTAAAATTTTTGACAAATTGCACCAATTTCAGACATGCTAAGAAACACGATTGAAATGCCGAAATTGAGATGAAAAAAGTGAAATGGTTTCTGTCTCCTATTTTTTTTTATTCTCTTTCGGTGCTAGGAAACCCAGGTCTACTTATTTTGGGGGCTAAAAATAGTTGAAATGCCACTGAATACTCTTTTGTGGGCCTGAAAAATAAGCACGACACGTAGCTTCTCCTTTCAAGCAGGCTTTAAAGAAATACCTAATATGCTTCATTTAGGTTGAAATGTACCCAGTGACACTACATGTACTTATTGCACCATCTTGAGATCATAGAATAGGTGTGATGCAGGTAGAAAAGCTAACAAATTATTTTGGGATTTTGGTGTCACCCTGTATCGACAAATTTTCAATATCGATACATGCCGGCTTGCAAATCAAATTACACACTACTTTGATTTGAAATTCCTCATTGATAATTTATATCTTAATCAGATTAAATTGAGGAAGTCGGGGTGTTTACCTTAAGTTATCTGTTATGTGATATTACCTATTTCTGTCATTGAGACACCCTGTATCAAAATAAGATTAAGGCTAATTTCTCAAATAACATAATAATACACTTTTTAATTTAATATATCTTTAGTATATATGAATCTTAACTTTTCTAAAATGCTTTTTATTAAAAATTTCAATTTTCTACATGATTACAATAAATGTACATTAATTTGAATATAGAAATTTTGAATGCACAAAAAATTGTGCATTTTTATTTTTCAGTTGTTTTAAAATTGCATATTTCAGAAATACAGACACTGTAATAATATTAAGGTTATCAATTGAACATATACAAAGTTATTGAAAAATATGAGATTTGATTATTCTTAATATCAACAATGCTAGAATGCATATACAGGGTGTCCGAAAATTCAACTTTTACACCCAATGAAAACTCATTATTTGAGAACATTCTATATTTTTATACCAAAACTTTAATAATCTTAAGGTTATCAGTTGAAGATATCAAAAGTATTGCAACTATGAGAGATGCTTTCCTGATATCAACAATGATATATGTACAGGGTGTCCGAAAAGTTCCATAAAATTTGAAATCAAAAGTTTAAGAAAATAGTTTCCCTTCATGAATTCATTTTCTTCCCCCCAGATATTCATCATGCCTGGTGGCAACAGTTAAAAAATCTGGTCGGATAAAAAGTATTTCGTGTCGTGTGTCTAAAATTAGTTAAATGAGGCCAAATCGTACATTTGCAAAACCTTTTTTTAGGATACTTCTAGCTTGCATGCGTGCATCTTTGAAGACAGCTTTTTAAAACAAATGGTTTGGATTTTAGATTGGGGGGGAGATGAAAAAGCTAGGACACCCCGATTCAGGTATACAAGGATTTAACGAGCTTTTTCCTATGTCCAGTTTCTCGCATTTAAATCTGTTAAATGAAGCCCAAAATAACAGTTTTTGTTTTAAGAGTTAATTTGTTGATAAGCTTAATTTGCTAGCTAATGTTCAGTTTTTCTAATTTGTTGATAAGCTTAATTCCCCCGTTTTTTCCCCCGTTTTTGATAATTGATAGCCTATCAAGAAATTAATTTTATTAGCGTAAACATTGGCTTAATTGTATATTTATCGGTTACATAAACTTATTTTATTGCCTGTCAGTGGACCTGCAATTGCAGCTACATGTAAAGGCCTACACTTTATTTCCAATTAAACCACTATCAAATTAGGCAGCTAAATTGGAGCAACTGGCAATTAGTAATCGGTGACCTTTGACATGTCGTAAGTCGTCATACAATTGAACTTGCGTCGGCTTTACTTTTCCCATACTTTTGCAAAACTTTAAAATGCTTTACGAAAATTTCAGTGTCTTAAGCAGCCTGGTCTTAAGGAAGGTCTTAAGGAAAAAGTGTCCTGGGGAAAAGTGTCTTGAGAAAACTGTGTCTTGGGAAAACAGTGTCTTGGGGAAATTTACCAATGCATTTAACACATACATGTAACATGTATTTTGCACCTGTATACAAGCACAAAAATACTGATATAGAAATTTTAAAAATGGATTTTTTTATTACAATCATGTACAGTTTACATTAAATACATGTAGTATATCATTATGAAGTGTGAAATATTTTGATTGCTTAGCAAACACTTAGTATGCACTAATAGGACATGTTAAAATGCCTAGTTTATAACAAAATGAACAAAAATCGAGGAACTTAAGATAATGGTTCACCATTGTGATCCCATTTTACGGAATGCACTGTAATATTTTTAAATTTATAATGTTGAATAATATATTCTCCATGATATGCTATTGAAAAATATACATTATATATATTCGGGTTAATGGACGGTTAATGGCTAAAAACCTCTTAGTATAGACTGGTTAAACTTAGCAAAGGTAGCTTATAAGACAAATTCATGTACATTAGTTTGATAGCATTTTTATTCTATTCTTAAACTTATAAAAATGACCTCTAGTAATTTTTATGGTTAACTAACTGCATTGTAATTTTAAACCCAAACTAGAAATTGATTTAAATAGCTTAAAATTTTATTCAGGATTGATAAACTGTCAAATAAAGATGTTATAATATGCCCTGACAATTTTGTAATAAATGACGATTGATATAAAATATTTTGAGAATTATTAAAAACTTTGATGCAAATATAAATAATTCATATACTGTAGTTGATTATGTTACATGTAAGTGTAATGAAAATTTTCGATGATATAATTTCTTTTTCTAAAAGTGCATTTGAAAAAGCATTCAGTATCTATTTCAAGATGAAAAAAATATGTAGTTCAAGTATGCAAAATGAATGTCATTTATTCATAAATCACAAAAGGTTTTTTTCCAGGCCACAGTGTATTTTAATTAAAGTTAAATGGGAACGAAAGATGTATTCTTATCGCAGCCCTCTTTCACCTGCCTTTCATACGTATTTAGGGCTAGCAAATGGGAACAACAGTACAAAATCTCGATTTTCGTGATTTATTGATAAATTTAAATTGCATACATGCGTTGAATAGAAGAGAAAGAGTAAAATTGGATTTCAACGAAATTATTTCATTAAAAATTGCATTTTACTAGTGTTTGATGATCATTAGACATATGTTTTAATACTAGGAGCGAGATTTATCTCTATCAGATAATGTATTAGTACGTGTAACTTATAAAAATATACCAACAAAAAATGTACGAAAAATAAACCAAGATAGAAAAATTATCAAATTATTGGAAAAATTGTAATTTTTTCAAATGATACCTGCATTTTAGCAGTAACTTTCGTTCATGTAAATTATTAAAATCTATATGAATTATTTTTTCGATGTCAATCTTATAACAAAATTACAGTAACATGCCATGTAAATTCCATTAGGCGGCGCCATCTTGTTTTTGCAAAAATCGTAAATTTAACACTATTTTTGTGTAAAAAAATACCATCAGGACGACAAAGAGCACCGATTTATAAAATTTCGCAAATTAAGAATGTCAATGATCAATCAAAGTTTCAAAATATGTATAATTCTCTAAATATCGAAAATTTTTCAAAACCAGGCGGCCATCTTGGTTTTTTGTAAAAACGTCAAATTTTGCGCTATTTTGAAGGAAAAAACGCCGTTTTTACCCCCAAATGGTCAAAATGTGTAAATTTCACACATTTCAATGCTAATTACCTTATTTG
Source organism: Xestoiulus laeticollis (assembly GCA_034698905.1). Lineage (NCBI taxonomy): Eukaryota > Metazoa > Arthropoda > Diplopoda > Julida > Julidae > Xestoiulus > Xestoiulus laeticollis. Next base: position 6,119 of record JAQGCC010002086.1, on the reverse strand, counting down.
CATTCAAAATATGCATAATTTTCAAATTATCAAAAGTTTTGCAAAATCTGGCCGCCATTTTGTTTTTTGTAAAATCCCAATTTTCGCGCTTTTTTAGTAAAAAATATCGCCTTTAAGACCCTCTATATCATCAAATTTACAAATTAAGGTAATTTGTAATACCATTGACCTTATTTAAGTTCCCAAACATGCATAATTCACGAATTGCAGAAAGTTTTTTTCCAAACCTGGTCGCCATTTTGTTTGGCATTTTTGCTTCCCAAATGAAATTCAATCGTTAATTTCGTACCAAATCAATAAGATTTTAAAAATGAGTTCGTTTGCTGACGTACAGAATGCCACGAATACCCAGAATCAGAGATTTTTAACCTTGTTACCAGAGTTACCCATCAGCAAATAGAAATCGATGTGTGATTAAAACGATTTTTTATCGTGCACAATTTTATATAGCGCCTATTTTTATCTTATAAGTTTTATAATCTATCAAAACTATAGTTTGACATTGAAGTTTTAGATTTAGGAAACAGCACTCGTTTTCAACCTTTATAGGAAAAGGAAAGTTATTCGAGGGGTCAGACATTTAGTCATTCGGTCATTAGCAGCCAATGCACATTATACAATTTTAGACAAATATTTTTGAAAAACATTCCATGACTGCTTTCAGGCTTTACATCATAGTCAAATGTCTTACATATTTTTTTTGGTATAGCCTACTTGGATTGTAACATAGCAATTACAACAAGATTTTAAGAATTTTTTCAAACAACTTTAATGTAATTGTTAAAGACATGGACTGTATTTGCAATTCGGTTTTGTACCATCTTATGCAAAAACGTTTTGATATCATGTTAAAAAACACGATTTTAAAGTTCATCAAAAATTAGCTTTTAAGACTTTGAAAATCTTGCGCTGTAGACTATTTGCAATTTTATCATATGGGTTTCAATTTGTAAAGGTTTGAATAACCATTAATTTGAACACGTTTTAAGATTCAAGCATTTTTTTTTTCAAAAAGCTTTGAAATTAATAAAGGTTCAAAAATTCACAAAAAGCAACCAAAGATTCATTTTAAAACAGGAAAACTTGTAACTTTTGCACCATCACACATTTCTTCAAAAAGTAGTAATCCCTGAATTCCTTGCCAGTTTTAAGATTGCAATAAATTTGATCTTGCAATATCATAAGAACATTAAAATGGCGGACTTCAATTGAAATGCAATTCACAAGAACAATACACAGAACACATCAATTTAACTAAAAATATTGTAAGATATTGTAAGATTACTATTTTCTTCTATTGAAAACTTATTCAATAATCGATATGTCAGTTAAGAAAACAAATGCAAATTCGATTAAGAACATAAGAAAAAGTTGAAACAAAATGGCGGTCTTGAGACCAGAAGAAAAAAGGCATTTACTCACCGCATTTTTTGCACAAGATTTTCCTCACTTGTCGACTAGAAGTTTTGTTTTTCGCAACAGGAACACTATGTACTGTGAAATTAAGATTGTCACTGCCCGAGTAGTTTTCACTGACATCAGCAAACACGATGTACTTTCTGCCCTTCTGGAAGACCTCGGGCTGCAACACACACGCGCGTTCATATCTACTATTTAAACCTTCATTATTATTATTATTATTATAATTATTATTACGAATATTCCTAGACGAAGAAGAAGAATAAGAAAGCTGGGGTTGATCACTGCCGAAAAAGTGTAAAGTAACGTGGGTCTTATCCTTTACCAGACCCTTGTGCACCTTGTCCACCCTGACGTTCACGTAATGCCGGACAATGGCCGCCTCGAAGAGGGTGTGTACCGGTCCCAGAACAGTGCCCTCGATGACCACAGGGGCCAAAAGGGCTTGGGAGGCTATGTCGTTCACGTCATCCCTGCAACCACCCGCTATGGACCACCACAGCACGTGGAGGAGGAATGGCCAAAAGCGCTTTTTGGCCGAAAATCTCATCATTTCTGCTGCTGGTGATGATGATTCTGCTCAGGATTCTGCTGCTGGTGGTGGGAGGAAAGTCTAGCCAAATTGCGAGACTCTGGATCCCATTGCTTCAGAGTAGAAGACATTACTCCAGGAGGAATCCCAACAGGTCAACCTGCAAGAATTGCCGAGACAGTGGATGCTCGATGCATTTTTTTTTTTTGTAAACTTTCTTCACTGGAGAAGTGCTGAAGAGGAACTGTCTTTTTTTTGTTTGTTTTGTCCTCCACACTCCTCCTCACTGGAGCATTTCTTGAAGAGGATTTCAAGAAGAGGAATTAAGGAGGAAGATGCCACTTGCTCTCTAGCTGCTCACTGCTCTCAATGTGAATCTGTGATTTTTAGCCCCCACACCAAACTGTCGACTCTTCACTGCTTGCTCTCCTTCCTCGCACTCCCTAGTCCCTACACTGCTCCTATGGCCAGGCACACTGGCAGCTACGGTAGGCGATGACGTCACGTGCGCAACAAAACTTTTTCCTAGCACGCACGGCGCAGGTCGGAAGGTGGCGCTAGCTACCGTCAAGGGGATGGCGGGAGATTTGATGCGATGGTGCTGCCCTGCGACGGGAGTTAAAGGGGTTAGGATCTCGTGCTATAGGACATTGGTTAGTACATGCGTTTTAATGAATAGTTCAATTGATATCAATTTTAATTAATATCTATTTCATAGTCGAAAAAGTGGATGAAAAACAAGGTGGGAAAACCTTAATGACTTATTTTAGGACGCCATTTTACAATGTCATTTTATTTATGAAGATTTTTGTCAATTTTTGAAAAATGACGTTGAAAAAAAACAATTGACGTTTTTTTTTTGTCCTGCCTTTCGTCATTTGTTTGGTCATTGATCTGTTTTAGTTGTTTTAGGACATGATTTTTAGTACAATTTTAATCATTTTTAAATAATATCTATTCCATAGTCGAAAAAGTGGATGAAAAACAAGGTGGGAAAACCTTGATGACGCCATTTTACTATGGCATTTCATTATAAAGATTTTACATTGGTCTATAGGACATCTTGTGCTATATGACATTGGTTAAGACATGCGTTTTAAGGAATAGTTCAATTTAAATCATTTTTAAATAGTCTCTATTTCATAGTCGAAAAAGTAGATGAAAAACAAGGTGTAAAAATCTTAATTACTTATTTTAGGACGCCATTTTACTATATCATTTTATTATACATGTAAAGATTTTTGGAAAATTTTTAAAAATGTCGAAATTTGTCGTTGTTTTTTAGTCCTGACTTTGATCATTTGTTTGATCATTGGCCTGTTTTAGTTGATTTAGGACTTGATTTTTGTGACACAATCTTAGGAATAGATGTGATCAAGATAGATGTAAACTTATGTCCAAATTTGACCTAATTTATTGTCATTTTCGTCATGTTTTGGCCATTGTTTAAAATTAAATTAATACATGTAATTAACCCCTTACTAAATTATTTTGATCGTTTTATGACGTTTTGAATGTGCATGCTAAAATAAGTCCAGAATTGACGTTATTTTGGTCATTTTTGCCATCATGTCGTCATGTTTTCAAAAAGTGCTTTTTTAATTTGGAAGTTATTTACCTAGAAAACATCAATAAATTTATTTTTGGGAAACTTAAAAATGTGCCCAAAATATCTAAAATTTGTCCTTAATTGACGACAGTTTCGGTCATTATTTATCTCCATGATGTAACGTTTTAATTTTTTTTTTAGTAAAGCAATTACATTTCACTTAAATCAAAGAAATACATGTAATTGACCATTTGGTGATTTTTCACTTAAGGAATGCTCTTAAATTAACGTTATGAGATTTAATAGGAACGTGTTCAAAATAAATGACAAACTTTTGTATCATTTCTAGGCACTTCTGAAAATTAAATGTACATTCTAAATTGAACCCAAAAAATAGAAATTTGTACATTATCGTCATGTTTTGGACATTATAATGACCAGCTGAAATCCGAGCAATCCTAAATTCATAATTCAGACTTTCAGTTTAAAGACTTGTGTCCTAAATGGCTTTATTTTTGCACATTTATCTCACGTCTCAATGTTGTAAAAATTGTCCAAAATAAAATTTTATCTAAAACATATTTTTGTAAATGATGACTAAAAATGTTGACAAAATAGGGCGCATGGAGGCGCCACCAATCACTGGACGAATGGCGGGAAATTTAGTTAAAAATAGGGTATACATAACAATTGGGAATTACATTTTCAGAGGAAATAACGTGAAATTTCACCACTTAAAATAAACTTTAATAAGAATTTTACCATTCTTTTTATCCTTCTATACATAATAGTTGAGGGAGAACTAAAACGTATACTGGAAGTAGGTAAACTTTTTTTAAAAATCATATTGTTGTGAAAATTCGGTTAATTTGGTTAATTAATAAGTTATGTGAGCTTTATCCACTGATGTTATTAGATTTTAACTATACGACCATGTTTTCACGGAAACCCAAATTACGACTTTTGAGCCGTAACACTTCTTCCCTATCCTAATTTAACATATTGTTCTAAGTATTACGGTTAAAAAGTTATAATTTGAGCGTGTCCTGATATTTGAGCGTGGACTATTAAATAAATAAATAAATAAATAATTTTAATTTCAGTTAAAAAATGGGCGTTTTTAAAATCTTTTAACATCAGTGGATAGAGCACACATAAATTCCTGTTTAACCGAATTAACAGAATTTTCATAACTATATAAGATTTATTAAAAGAAGTTGGGTGGCACTGACATTTGGACCACTAAAATAATATTAAATTAAAACTTACCTCTGATAGATGAACCAAAGGATTAAAATTTGCAAATCCTGATTCTGTGGCTGTTTTTGTTGATTACTTTTTAACAACTCGTAACAATTAGTTAAAATTTTACTTAATTATTTTCTAAAAGATGAATTTTAGTAGTTGGCTATTACAAAACTCGTATAGTGACGTTCATTCGAGCCATCTGGAATTTCTATCAAGCGTTTTCTGGTATTAATACTTTTCCATCATGAATGAATTCGGACGTCATTGGTCGAATCACGTCTTTTCAATACGCTAAAAATCACACTTGAAATTTAAGAAAAAAATACGAAAATAGCATCTATAGGGAAGAAGGCAAAGCCAAAATTCGTTGAAAACGAAAAGTCTTTTCAAAGACGTCTTTTTTAAGGCAGGGAAGATATTTGGTGACCATTTCTAACGACATTGACTCACCACCTACGCAAACACACTTCATAAATCCCACTTTTTCATTACTACTTTTCATACGTTACACAATTTTCAAAGAAAACCCGCTGAATTATTTCAGTAATCCACACCCGGTATATTTATGGTTTGGTTCTGCTGTATTTCCATCGATTTATTTTTTTTCCAATTAACTGGGGCTGGGTAAGATTAAATCTACCCACGTTTACATTTCATATTTTCGCAAAAAAAAAAATGTTCAGAAGTTTATTATGTATTGAAAGTTATCTTTGGTGTGGGTAGTAGTTAATTTAATTTTTTTATACTAACTCTCACTACAAATACCTTTTATTGATTAGACATCAGTATGAACCTTTATATTATTTTATATTGAACTTTTATATTCATTTTAGATTCACATTAACATTAACTTCACATTAACTGCAGTTTTATCTGAAGTAGGCCTTCTGAAGTTAATTAAAATAAAACTGTAGTTTTTATGCATTTTTTTTGTAAGGAAACTGCATTTTTTTGAATAAACTGCAGTTTTACCACACATTTACTGCACTTTAACTGCAGAAAAAGTGCCCATAAAATTGTAGTAATTTCGTATTTCTTCCTCTCTAGGGGTCATCCATAAAATACGTCACACTTTTTTGCCTCTTTTTAAACACCCCCCACCCCTTTGTCACAACTGTCACAAATTTTAAAATACCCCATCCATAGTGACGTCACAGCCTGTCGATTACTCCCCCCCCAACAAAAAATTCTATTTGTTAAAATACTTGAAATATTGAAAACTTCATTTTAAATTAATGAAATAATGGTGATATTAATAACATCATATTAAAAATAGATTGCTATAAATATTAAAAAAGCACGTATAAGTTTATAACTTTTGAAATATTCACAATATGCAATACGTTTCACATCGTCAGTGACAACAAAAGC
>JAQGCC010002085.1:0-19966 GCA_034698905.1 Xestoiulus laeticollis | reverse complement strand
GGTTATTATTTTCAGATAAATTAAAATCAGAGGGGCCTTGTTTGCTTCCTGTTAGCTAAATTGAGACTTGAACAAAATGTGAGATCATCTGATGTCTCGAGCTCCAAAAAAAAGTTGAAAAATTGAACATACTTGCACGCGAAAGATATAAGACATGAGGACGCGATATCGCAAAATTTGTAGACGCCCCAGAAAACAAAAACATGACAGCACGTGTGGGCCAGATTTTTGATGTGAGGAGCATGACGTGATAACAGTGTGAAACGGGTGCATACGTTGACCATCATCGGACCATGCTAAACAATTCTAAATAATACATTCTACATTTTAATCTCGTGACATAAGCATGCGTGATATTACGTGAGATCACATGACGTGATGAACGTGGCTCTCATGCATATGGTGCACATATTTGGCATGCAATTTGTATAACAGCCACCTGTACCTTTAGTGGACCCACCTTGTAAATATTAGATCCATTGGCCTATTTTAGAATATTCTTTTTAAGTAGAATTATGCATGATGAAACCCAAGAAAATATCGGGTAATTTTTTTGAGGAATGCATAATTCATTTTTTTGTTTTTGGCGTAGTAGAACAGAGAAGGTGATGGCCATTTGTAAAGAAAAAATGATGGAAAATTTGCAGCTTGAAGTTCCAACTGCGGAAGCCCAAACCTTCGTTGATCATAAAGTGGCTTGCGGTGGTGCTAGCGAGAGTGGCAGCCATCGGCGGGAAGATGGAGGTGGAGATCAGCAAGTGGAGGATGTTAGATATGTCCATGATGGTGATACTGTTGAAGTCCGCAATGAAGATTCTGGAGAAAATACTATCAATGAGCAAACTGGAGAAAATTTCCAGGACGAAATGATTGATCTATCCTCCGCCGGGACTGAAACATCGTTAAGTAAAAATGAAGTGAGTGTTGGAAATTTTTGGTTACCTCATATTTTGGCCGTCTATAATGGGTTTCCAGATTTTTTAATATCCCATTTCTCTTTCCAGCCGATGATTCCCACGCCTGACCTTTCCCCAGTTTCGACACCCTCTTCCATTGTCGCTCCAACTTCCCCCCACTTTGTCCCGACCCCACCCTTATCGAGGTCTCCTTCGCCCGACGAGTCTGAATCGAGTTATGCCGTTCGGAAAACTGCGAGTGTAACAGATAAAGCAGTCTTCACTCCGGAACTTTCGCTTCTCGATTCGGTTTCCCAGCCTGAACTCCCACAAGCCATGCCAGCTGATCCAAGGGAAGACAGTGGTCAGTTTGGCGCGAACGCGGCAGAAAACGAAGTGTCGAAAAGGTGAGTCAAAAGGTGCCCTTTTAGTTTTAGCTATGCATTGCAACTCTTGTTTAAGGCTGAACTAAACACCCTCTTTCCTATGGGTAAATTTCTTGTCCAGCGCAGCGCATTTACTAAATAAAATTCTGGGAAAAAAAATTGCTAAAAATACTGTGTTCATAGATCTAGGGCATAGCGACCATGTTTTTTTATGAAAATGACCCTTCAATTTTATATTTAATAAATAAGAATAAACTTTAAATTTCACGTGCATCTCATGGGGCTAAGTCTATGATGCCACCTGGTGTCAGCTACAGGCGTTTTTCGGAATTTGAATTTTGTTACGATATCAGCAAATTAATTATACCAGTTAAGGTGTGCGTTTTAATTTTAAAGCATGAATTATTTATCTAGCTATAGCACAGATACGTTTATATTAACGTCGCTTTAATATTAAGCAAATAATCAATACATTTTCGAAACACGGCGATAAATTGCAGATAGCTGACACCAGGTGGCAGCAAGACCATGCAAAACACCCGCGAAATTTAAAAAAAAAAATCTAATTTATTAATTTTAAAAATAACCGGACATTTTCATAAAAAAAACATGGTTTCTATGCACTAGATCTATGAAAACAGAATTTTTACCAATTTGTTTTCCCCAGAATTTTAATTAGAAAAGACGCTGGGCTCGTCAAGAAATTTCCCCATAGGAAAGGGGTGTGTTACGAGATAATTGTATTCCCCCCTCGCGATTACGTTTCAGTTTGTCGGCTAAATTTGAAATCGATCAACCACCGGTAAAAATGGAAGATGTGGGAAGTGTTTGTACCGAGACCGATTACAGCATGGGTCAAGTGTGCGTACGAGATTACGGCAGAGGTAAACGTCGTTCAAACATGCAACGGCAAAGGGATAGCGATGGTAGCACTGCAAGCACACCCGAAGGAATGGAACATTTCGAATTGGAGGCAGATTCAACTGTAAGCGCTTTTTTAAAGTTTGCAGTGACAAAAACTGATTTTAAACGATATTTTGCTTTTAAACTACTTCTTCCTATAGTTGAATTACACAAAGGACGTTGTTTCTGATCTTTTTTTCTCCCACAGAATGCGACGTCTTCCACTACGTATAGCGAAGGCGAGGTGAAACCGTTTCGTTTGCACCGCCTGCGCAACTTCGATCAGATGCTTGCCCTCTTGAACCGAGCCCAGCTGAGCCAGCTTTCCTCGCCGCCTGTTCTACGAGACAGCCTGGGTCAAAGCGGTTTTTACTATCCTCCGGAAGTGCTAAGGGATGGCCAACAGCAGCAGAATGCAGGAGGTCCGCATTCGCCTCCTGACAGCAAATACTCAGAAAAAAGTTTGGGAGAGGTCGAAACGATACATCAAAACATAACAAAAGTAAATACACTTCATTACGTTTTCCTCACATTTAACTATTTGTCTGTCGGATTCCTTATTTTTGTTAAACTTTGAAATTCTTTTGTTTTTTGTACGAAGGCATCAACTGATAATTTTTTTTTTTGGTGAAAGTTTAACCAAAAGCTCTCGAGTAGTTTTATCTAATTTGTCGCAATACCAGTACATGCAATAACCGGTTCCGTTTTTAAATTTTTAAGGCAAGACTGAGCGAATCTAATGTCATTACCAAACCACTGACGAGAAAGTCTCATGGATCTCATGGAGGGGAAAATTCATAATTCGAGTACCAGCTAGTGGAACGCTGTCAAACTTCTGATTGGTGAGTTTTCAATATTTTTTTATTTACTTATCAAGAAAGCCATTTTCCAAACCACGTTTTCTGAGTAAGGACAGCTCATGCATTCTGATTCCCAAATATACGAATTGATTCGTTTAGCAATGAATTGCTTAAGTATGGTAAATCGAACTAAATCTCTTTGCGCATTTTTAATCATAATTATTTTTAATAACAAACAATGTGGTTAGAATAGCCGAGGTTTTAAGTACACGGCACAGGTTTTAAAATTGTCGCCAATACTTCCAGTTAAATAAAACATCGGTTCGGTACAATGATAATTAATCATCTTCTCAAATAATGTAACAGTTCGTAAAAAAATATTCAACGTGTCGACAATGTCGAGACGAAAGGTGAATCGGGGCGCGATAGATGCATTTTCTTGAAAACAAAGCATAGGAATGTCTTATAAACAAACAACACAAATGACTGAAAACGAAAATCATATTTCGGAGTACGTCTCTCGAGCTGTAAAATGGTAACGTTTGAAAAAACTATCTGTATACTCCAAAACTAGTTTTTATCAATTGAATTTAAATTTGTTTTTGCGAGGGGTTGAAGTGAAAATTAACATAAATTGGAATGAATTTAATAGTTATAACAAAGCAATGTCAGTAGTACAGATTTTGGTTAATTCAGTTCAGTACCCAATAGTTGGCAACTCCTCAAAAGCGAGCTGTTTACAATTTTTTGAAATGTGCAAATGGTATAAAACGGGATAGATGCAAAGAACAATTTTCATGGTTCTTCGGCTCCCCTTGCTCGTCTTTGTAAACGCGTATATATTCAAAGCATGTAGTGACGAATGTTTAAGAGCGTGAAATGACAGATGATGAACTATGCAAGAAAAAATTAGAAATGGTGATAGTATTATGCAAAAAGAGTTTCCTTTTCGAATTGTTCGAGACAATAGTTCAACATCTTATTGCAAGCATGGTTATCGATGAATGACTAGGAACGGCATGTTTATTTAATTGTATGTGGCTCGGCTGGCCAAACTTGCCGCTGAATCGCCTTTGAAATTGATGCGCTTATTTTGATCGAAATGGGCTTATGCCGTATTCTCACTACGCGTTTTTGCGACAGAAATTGGTGAGTGCGCACTCACCGATTCTCACCGATTTCATGCGCACTCACCAATTTCTGCAGCAAAAACTCGTAGTGAGAATACGGCATTATGGGCACACGTGGACGTGGGGATATGATCGTTATGATGTGACGGACGGGATTATTTATGTTAAGGGATGGCTAGTTAAAAAAAGCAGCATTCATATCTCTACAGTAAAGATAATTAAAAGTACTATGTGATTTTGTAAAATCTTTACCATGTAGTAGAGCACGTTGTGAACAGATAAAGGCAATTTCAGTATAAATTATTAGACTTTTCTTAAGTTGGCGGAATCATAATGATGTGGATTTTTAAATATAAACAAATAAATAAAACCAAGATATTATTAACTAATTTGACTATATTACTGGTCTTCATTGATCATGACAGGGCTAGCAATTCAGAAGTTAATTTACTGAGTCTTATTTGCAAAGGGTTCGTAAAATAACAATGGAATACTATTTTTAAATTTCACTGATACAGCATATATGTATTATTGTTAGCAAAACCCACATTAGACTGTAGTTTGGGGATGTTTCAACTTTGATTAAAATTGTGTCTGCAATGTCAAAAAAAGTTAAAATTTTAAAAATAATAATTGAAGAAATAACTGCATGATAACGAAAGTTTTTCATAAAATTTTAACAAGCTTAGCCGGTTATGCCATTTTCTAGCCTCAAATGCAGGCCTCGACATGAGTAATGTAAATGAAAAAAAAAGTATTACGTCTGTAAACCGAAGGCTGGGTTAGGTTCATATAAGCAAAGTTGGGTTAGGTCATAATCCTTTCCCTAGAAAACTGAACGCTATCACCACGAGCTCTATTTGCTCATGTCGAGGCCTGCATTTGAGTCTAGAAAACAGCACAGCCAGCTAAAGTTGACTTCTAGCGTATTCGATTCACATACACGATCATTTGAACATAGCTATTTTGATGGAAGCATGTCGCAAACCTTATACAGTGTATTAATTGTTTGTGAAACAAACCATATTAAAAAAAATTGTTCATAGGCTTTATGGACAATATTTTTTTCAAAAATACTGCAGCACATCTTAAAAAACATCAAGGGACTCTTGACAGGTTGTAATCGGAAATAAAATTTTCCGACAATCTTTTGAGCTAATATCTTGAGATGATATTTTGAGCCGCATGGAATTTTAAATAACTGATATTTCAAATTCCGCAGTTTCGCAATGACACACGGAGGTTATCGTACTTCTAAAACAACATTTTTCTGAAAAACGAGCATTTGTAGCATGACAAGTATCAAAGTTTTCTTTCCCTTCATACTGATTTTTCTTGGGACGTCAGGGAGATTTTGGAATCTTCATTGATAATCCTTGGATTTCGACCAAAGGCAGGTTATGGTGCGGTTTCAGCAAGGACATCGCGTCACATCTCCAAATCGTGCCTTGAACATCGGACAGTTTTTTCTGAGCGATCCCGTCGCGTAATTCAAATTGTTGGAAAATTGCGGCACTGGGAAAGGCGAATGGCTCACGGACTAGAAAAAAAAAACGTTTTGTTTTTTGGAACGGCGATGAACGGGAATGGTTGATAACGACATCACTTCCAATGTTCGCATTTAAAAACTTCCTCTGCTTGGAAAGATGGGAAATGACAGCAGTTTGTCACACTGCAGTATCCTTCTGGATCTTGAGCGTTTCCATCTGTCTCAGGATGAAGGCGACCGTCTGCTGCCGCACCTCGCCCATGTGCCGCTTCAGTGCCTGGACCTGCGCCTCGGCCATTTCCAGCTTACTTTTCAGTTCGGTGTTCTCTCGTTGCAGCTTGTCTCTAGCCTGAGAGAAGAAATGTGAAAACTGGGTTTAGGAACTTGCTTTCACGCTAAACTGACCATAAAAATACAAATAAAACCATATGCAGAAGCTTGTGAATACTTCGGCAGATGAGTGAAGGTTTTGGACCTTCACCTATTTTATTCCGGCAAAATTTTTCATAACCATTATTTATAGGTTTAATTTTCCAAAAAAAATCCATCTTAGAAAACTTCCTGGAGCACTCACTATATTTCTTGCTCACCTCCTCAGCAGCCATTAACCTGTCTTGGATAGACGTGCCATCGCTGCAGATGCTGTTGGCACCTCCGAAGTCGGATGCCTGCGAGAGCGAATCGCAAGTACTGCCACTTGGAGCGCTGGTAATCCTGGGGCTGGGCGGAAGTTCTCCCTCAGATTGGCTGTTGCATTTCTGCTGCCTGCGCCAGTGCCTAAGTTTGTTCTTCATGACAGCCCCATCTGCAAACAGCGAGAAAATTCAATTCAATTCGTTACCCTGCAGCCAGCATTTATCATGCCATGTGGCAAGAGGCTTAAGTGCCAAATTTGTAAATGGAATAGTATACGGTCGTGGCATCATTTTTGGGGAACTATACTGGTATCTGCCTATATGTGCCTATAGGTCTCCCGTATTCAAGGATCTAAGCGTTACAACTTAGCCAACCTTGTCGGTTACTGACAGACGGTTACCAGACATTCGATTACTCGATGAAAATTGCTACGGCTCTCCTTGTTTTGTTCGTTTTACAAACACCCAAGTTTGACATTGCTTACCTGAACTTGCGACAGAGTTGCAGCGGCTCGACGTGCTCAGGCGGCGGCATTCCATCACTACCAGATCCTTGCAGTGCTTGTGGGAATTGATGCTGCAATCTGGAATTGGATATGGAATTAACTTTTAGGAGGTTGCAACAGTGGAAATAGTAACGGTAACTGTAATACTCCTTCAAGTGGCATTACCTTTGCATTTATAACCCTGTTTTATTAAACCCCAGAGCTGAAACGTATAAATTAAAATTCTTTTAAGCAAAATTAATTATTCGTGAAATTCGTCTGCAGCTAATTCAAGCGATGGAATATAATGTAGTTTTGCAGGAATACCTGCTTTACAGACTTACCAGTCCGGTACAGTGGGCACAGAATGTGGGCTTGAAGTATGTCGTCTCGTGGAAGTCGTGTTTGAAGCTGGAGCTGATGGCGTGACAGTTGGCCCGGATGAAATATTTCTGCATCTCGTCTTTGCTAATCATCCCATCGCTTTAATTGAAAGATGGCAGTGATTCAACAGAGTTTCGATGAAATTCCGCAAAATTACAGTCGTAGCTTGACTTACTGATCGGCATCGAGCACGCAGAAGGAATCGATGAACGGAAAATTGCCGGCGATCGACTCAAATTCGCCGTGTGAAATGTACCCATCGTGATCGTTGTCGTAGTTCTTGTAAACAGCCTGTGCAACGTGGAAAACAGAAAAGTAAATTACGGCTCGTACAACTGGTGTGCACGGTGACACGCAGACTACTATTATAATAGGCCATTGAGGACATGACAATGTGCTTACATCGACCATGGCCTGGACGTGCTTTTCAATCGTTTCCGTATCCAACGGGGGATTCACTCCGGCTGCCCATTCGGCAAATACTGCTGGTTTGGTTGGTGATGACTGCGGCTGAAAAACAAGCAAACGTGTGATAAGCATTTTAAGCCTAGAACAGCACAGCAGATAAAATAGCAAACTCCAACTTACCGAAGACGAATTTCTGGGTTCTCGTGCCAAAGACAACTCGTATATTTCATCCTCCGTGTAAGCCAGATCTAGCGAAAGCTGCGGAATCGAAGAAAACAAGGAGTTAAAAAAACTGAAGGGTCTATGTTACCTGAAAAGTAACTTTCCCAAAGACTTACCCTGAGGGTGTTCACCAAGTCCATGTTCACGTCGATGGGAGGATTCAGGTTTTGTAGCTGGTTGAGCTCCTGGAATATTAGAGACAATTGTGCCACCTTGCGGAAGTTGATGATATCCTCTTCGACATAGTCCGGCAACGCCACATGCAATGATATCAGGTCCTTCATGTGAACGCCGCTGAAAATGGCCGACGGAATCGAGGAAGATTAATTCATGGAAATACAACGGGTAAGTTGGACTCGCACGGAAACTCGGGAATCCGCAATAGACTTACAGAATTGGAATCTTGAATCCCTTGCTATCATGCAAGGCTTTGCGGTAATTGCTGAAGTTTGCAGTCGAAGAGAGCAGTTCAGTCAAATCTTGAAGAATCTGAAAGCGAACTCGATGTATTAGATTTACTGCCGAAAACTCGTACAGAATTGGTGTCATTGTACAGAATGTTCTTAATTGCCGCATTTTGCTGTACTTTGACTTTAGGAATAACTTACTTTTTGTGTTTCGGGAGGTACGCAGGCCAAAGTCTTGGAAAGACGGGCCAGAGCACTATGACTCAGTCCTCCAACAACAGCCATCAGCGTGTTGAAATTCTGCAATTCCTGAAGTTTCTGCGAGAAGATATTTTGATAATTGCCGTCGTTAGATTTTTGCTAGCATTCCTTTTACTCCGGATGGAATTTTTCATTTTACCTTTGCCACATTGACAAACTTGGCAATGACTTCCGCCCTCTGCTGCGGGCTCGTTTTACTGAGGACCATGCACTGGATCCATTGAGACAAGCCGTTAAAGAGTGATATGGAGCGCTCCAGTTTGGTATTGTCCCCCAATGTGCCCTGTTGTGCATACGTTTTGAAATCCAGGAACTGCAATGACCAGAAATGAAACTTGTATTGGTCAACATACTTTAGTCTATTGACAGCAAGCTACACGCGTATTCTGAGAGGTATCCCAGCTGTCCTATATCTCCTATAAATTCTTATATTTCCTTAAATTATCCTATAATATATTTCCTATATTTCCATTAACTTTTGTAAAGGACTACAATAACCAGGGTGACAAATAAGTCCTAAAAGTCTTACTAGACCTAAAAAGTCTTTAAAGTCCTAAATATTCCTAAAAAAGTCATAAAAAAGTTCGAAATATTTATAAAAAAAAAGTCCTAATTTTGTGCATTTAATTTCATATGATTATTGAGTTTAATTGCCATGTTTTAGCATGCAGGCCTACATTGCCTTATGGGGATATTATTTTAAAATTAGGCTTAGAAATGCATTTGGAAATGGAAAAATCGATGCATTTTCAAATGTATATTCATTATGCAAATGCATTTCTAAATACATGTACATTAAATTTACATTTGGGATATAGCGGCACTTTTACATTATAGTGAACACTTTCAGTTGCTATAATTCCTATATTTTCGAAGAAAATGTCCTATATTTTCAAAGATGTCCTATAATTATTATATTTTTATCCCTAAAAGTGGCTGGGATACCTGTGATAAGAAACCTATCTTGACATACGACTTTGAGTGAAAAAATTACAGTTTCACCCTTGTGTGAATGACCGTAGCCTCCCTTACCGCAATTCTCCTCATTGCCTTGTGTTCCAAGTATGTTAGGTGCTCTGCCAGCTCATCTGGTTCCAGGTGATTGAATACCAGCGACACCTTCCGATTGAGCTTGGTACCGGGATTTCGCACCGATATGTTCCGCATCCAGTCGTACGATGGCCTTTAGAGAGAAAAATGATTTGTATCCGAACTTTCGGGAATCGCTTCTTTCGGGTATTCTGCGTGCCGAGTGTGGGGTCTCGTACTCACACTTTCGACACATCCACTAATTCGGCCAAATTGTTGTAACCGGCATTATACAGAGATGTCTGGAAGTCGTGCAAGATGGACGACAAGGACTGGGCCATGTCAAAGTGCATGGGAAATGTCCGGATCCAATATCTGCAAAGCGATACAAAGGCAAAACCATATTTGCAAATTGTGACCAATGAAATGGAAAGCGACAGGGTTGATGTTTTTTTTATTTTTTAAGAAATTAAGAGTTGGTAACTTTCAGTAGTTTTTTTTGCCCACCTGATGGCACTGCACACCTTGACCTTATGCTGGTAAACTTCATCCCCATCTTTTTCGTCCTTTGTGAGGCTGTTGGCAACGTTGAATTGGGCGATAAGTTTCTCGGCCAAATCCTCCGAACTGGTGAACCATTTGTGCATGAGGAACAGCACATAGGGCATGTTGGTGTTGTTGTTATCCTCTTCCTGCAGATTACCCGATACATCTGTACGGAGAAAAAACTGCACGTTATTTCTATATTTATTTTATAAATTTGCGTTCAGCGGGTTCCGAACTATCATTTTTTTTGGGAAAGATAATTATTTTCCAATTTTTGTAGCTTAATATTTCAAAAATTTTGCCTAATATCTTGACAAAATATTAAATATATTAAGGGTACTCAGACAACTGAGCAAGTAGAAAATTTAGTTTTATTATTATAAGAGTTTTAGTTCCCTTATTAGCTAAAAATGAAAAAAAATAATTGGCTAAGACTGAGCTAGCAACTTTTGAAATTTGCCATGTAAGAAAGAAAATAGATCATTTATATTAATAATAATAATATTTTAAACTCGATGAAATGCGTAGTCGCAGAAATGAATCTGGTTTCCACGTGACGTCTAATGTACCGGAAACGAGTTTTGACGTTTTATAGAGATTCATCTCTTTTATAGGGCACTACTATAAAATTCATAGCTGCAATAGTAACATATCCGAAATAGCTCTCTATGTACAAAGATATGAAAAACCAGTTTCGTCTGGTGTAAAATTATTCCTTTAAAAGCTGAAACATTTAATAAAAGAATTCTCTGTGACGTGTACTTTTATAAAAAAAAACCGATTAAATCACGTGAAATGAAATATATTAGTTGATTTATGCACTTTCATTATACACCTAAAATAATGAATTTTGAGGCTTTGTTATGTCGATTTTACTAGAGCATTTTCATGGAAAAAAGTTGTATAATAATGGGAAATGTTCCATGTTATAAAGAATTTTTCCTGAACAATGAATTCTTACCTCATTTCCTGTACTTTACAAAATACATGGATTAGAGGATAATATGGCTGTAAGGGAAATTTTTTGAAAATATACTAGTATAAAAATACATTGCATTTTTAAGAAATTAGATGACAAAGGATGCTCCATCTGCATCAGCTGCTAAATTATTTGGGAAATTTAGAAACCATCTATGAATCACAGCTTTAAATAAATAATGGAATGCCCAATTTGATAATTTCTCTATGCGATGCCAAAAGCATTCTGAATTTCTAGTAGTGTTTTATCAAATTTTAATGAACGTGGCAATGCCAACTTGCCAGCGAGAATGCAATTCAATTCTGCTACAACGCATTCTGGATATACATATCCTTGTCTGCCATCTTGCTCAAGATTCAAGGATGTTGCCCAAGTTTGCAATTGAGTTTGAATTGGTCATCAACATACCGAAACAGGCGATGCACATTTCCAGCAGTGTGTCAAAGGTTGCAGCTCGCACCATGATTCCAGGTACCACAGGTTTGTCTTCCTCCAGGATAAGTGGGGCACAACTACTGCAGCTTCCTCTGTCTATGGCGTTGCTTGATTTTAATGGGGGTCTCGGTGATGTGCGCTCTGGGTTAAATGCAAAACAAACAAAAAAACACGTTTAATACAAGCCGGAAAATTCCCAAGAAAGTTACGTCATTTTATTCCGAGATGACGGTTTCCAAAATGGCCGCTTCCTTGTACGACAACCGAGACAGACCATCCATAAAGACCCATGTCAAATTCTCATATTTCTGAACTAGACTAAGGTTGATTCACAAATTTGGTAAAGTGAGCGACATGCAACTGTTTCAAATAAGAAATTTGGAATAAACTGCTAGATTAAGGTATTTGCGTTTTTGGTTCTCAATAATGGCGGATTTTCCTCACTTGAACTGGGTTATCAATACTTCTTCTTTTCATGCATGACTGGTTTATTATTTTCAATAAATTGATTTTTAAATTGTTTTATAAATAAATTGACTGAGAATAATAAATGATAATTTTAATATACATGTATAGTTATAATGTGTCTCCAAGATTTTGTTTAGAAGCCTCCATTTTACAACTTGAAACACCATTATAAATTCTGAAAAACCCCAATAAGGCATTTTAGAACACGTTTTATTGTGACAACTATCTGCCAAAACCACGTTTTATTGTGGCAAAATTCTGCCAAAATCGCGTGACGTCATTTATGGACGCCCCTTGTAAGAAAGCAAGATAAGCACTCACTTTTTTTGAAGCATCAGCTGAGCAGTGATTAAATTTTGACATACGATTTGACAAGCTGTATTTGACAACCTAGTTATTAGATTAGTTGATCACTGATGCTGGATTTGTAGCACGCATTTTTGCTAAATGCCACTGAGCATTGTTTTGTCATCTCACGACAAATGTTTAAAAGATTAAAAGAGATGATTTTTTGACAAGCTTTGTCAAATCTTGTTTTTTAACACCAGGTCTAACTGATAAAAAATAATCGATTAGCTCATTTTGGGAGCCTTTGAAATAAAACTGCTTGTGGGGAGCTCCTCCTATCCCCACCATCGAATATCCGTCAGATGTCTGTTATAAATCTCCTATAGTACTCTATACAGTGTAATTAGAGCTCATTTGAGTTAAAAATAGTACAGATCATTATTAATTCCAAGCTTAAGAACAATTAACGAGCTGCACCTTGCGTCATTTGCTCCTATTTCCCCTAAAATATAGCTATCTAATGATTGGTCGTGATCTCTCGTCCTTATTAGTTTTCTTACGTGTCTTTCGCAATGTGCGTCTTAACTCGTTGCTGTCGTCTTAGGGGCTGTTTGGAATGGATATCTGCAAGTTTTTAATTTTGGGGGTTATGAATCTTAATAATGGGAAGCATAAAATAGAGAGCAACTATCCAGGCATTTGCTTGGAAAAAAAAAACCTGGACAACCGAGGAAACCACATTGTGGAATTGAACCTTAGTCTAAACCATAGTAAGCCTTAAAACTAAAGTGTCTAATCTTAAGACAAACACTTTTCTCCAGAAAAGATCTAAGACTATAAGACTAAAGCCAAAACTACCAAAAACTGCCCTAATCGCATGCATTAATTTTCATGTTTAGCAGTTTAATCTATTGAGACACTAAGGCTGATTATTCTCTCGAGCAAGCTCTATACCTGTAATGCCACATTTTCAAAAGCCAATTTCTCCGTAACTTATAAAAATAAATTAATGAAAAAAATTGTAGAATTGAACTTAGGTCTAAATCACAATAAGCCTTAAAACTGAAGTGCCTAATCTTAAGACAAACACTTTTCTCCAGAAAAGATCTTAGACTAAGACTTAAAAAAAACAAAACTACCAAAAACTGCCATAATCATATATATGTAGCCTAAAACAGTTTAAAGATTTGCATTTTCATATTTAGCTGTTTAATCTCTTGAGACACTGTAAGGCTGATTACTCTCTGAAGCAAGCTCTATACCTGTAATGTTTCATTTTCAAAAGCCAATTTATACATTTATAACTTATACAAATAAATTAAAGAAAAAATTTGCTCGATATTCATTACGTTTTGGTGCATCCAACTGCTACTGGCTATTTTTTTTTAATGTTTTAACTCCAGTTATAAATGTTTTTGAGAGGTTGTAGTATCATCATTTGGCAGCTAGGGGGCAGCTAGTGCTCCATCAAATAAAATCCCTTTTCTAATATAAAACATAGTTATGAGGTTATGCTGTTGAATTTGGCGAAATGAAATAGTCAGCTGAATGCACCAAAACGTGATGAATTTTAATAATTTTTTTTCATTGATTTATTTGCATAAGTTATAGAGAAAATGACTTTTTAAAACCATTTAAATTTAACGTTGCAGGTATAGGACTTGCTCCTTAGAGCATTAAGAGGGTTGCATACCAGAAAAAGCCTTTTTTCTAAATTATTTTTTTATTTTAATTTTGGAAATTGTTAGGCAAAAAATGGAGTGTACGAGGACCTAGCATAAATATTCTATTTGTTTAATTTTTTTGTTTATGTATATTCCATTCCATGGAAATATGTCTGTAAAGTTTAAAATTGTAGAGGGTCTGGTAAACTTTACAGACATAATTCCATGAAATGGAATATACATAAACAAAATATTTAAACAAATAATAGAATATTTATGCTAGGTCCTCAAACATTCCATTTGCTCCTAACAGTTTCCAAAATTAAATAAAAAAATGGTTTATTCTGGCATGCAACCCTCTTAAGACATGCATACATTTTTTTTTTTAAATTATAAGTGATGACGTCTTTATATGTTACTTTAACATTTACGTCTATTATTTGGGGGGTTTTCCCGTTAAAAACGGATCTGCATTTCCCCCGTTTTTTCCTATAATTGAACATCCGTCTTTGGGAAGCGCGCCATCTTGCATCTCCTTTCATACGATTGAGCACCATTGATTTCTAATTAAGTACATGTTTACTGATAATTTCTTGTTCGTGTTTGCTCCCATTCCAATGCCTCCTCATCGATGATCTTATTTTTCCGAAATATTTTTCAACGGACGCTAACCTTGGCCTATTTTTATTGCTCTTAATAAAGACGTGGCGTGTTGATCGTAGAACAGGGAGGTTGAACAATTTATACGACCATATACCAAAACAAAAACACGCTTTCGCCGTGGGGTGTTGAATCTCGTGATTTCTCGCGGTCAGACAACTTTTTAAGGGTGCCAACCCACAAAAATCATTACAAACCGCGTAACATATTTGTGTTTACTTGATGTAAACTCAAAAGTTCTGCACGTTTCTTCAGTTCCAATACAAAAAAAAGTAACTAACAATTTCAGGTTTTCTAGGTATGTGGGAATCCCCTCTTATGTGAAAAAAAGTGATTGCAGACAAAATGGCGGAATTTTAGTGAGATTTGGAATAAATAATCAATTGGCATTAACTTTTTTTACATAACTTGGGTCCTGTTAGTATAAATAGTAAATTTGAATATACAATTTGTAATAAATTGTATATTTCCTATTGTAAATTTAAACATGTAATTTGTATTAAATTGCATGTATACAGCTAAACCTGTAAATAGCGTCCTTCTATAGAGCGCACTACATGTACTCTTCCTCCAAGTGGCGCACCTTATGGTTCGGTCCCAGTGGTGTGTGCTATTCACAGGTTTCGCTGTATTCAAATTTACTTTCTTATCTTAACGGGAAAACATGAAATTGTTAGGGAATTGGATCGATCTGGATTATTCAAGGAAAAGTGATTCATGATGAAAAAGTCATGGAAACTCAACATATATACATTATGTAATGTATATATTTTACATAGAAAAATGAAAAATTGATAGCTGTTTGTATACGTTTTTAACAAAAAAGCTTTTTTTTTAAATTGGCTAACCTACTAAAAAATGTATGCCTATATTAATTGGTTATAATATTTACTTCAGATATGACAAGGGGAATAAACTTAAAATTACTATTCAAAATGCTCATTTGCTACGTATTGTAAATTGTGCTCAGTTTCTGAAACAGTTTCTTTATAAAACAGGACGGTCATGGAAAATCATTTTAAAAACTGGAAAAGTCAGGGAAGTTGGCAATTTCATTTCTACGGTGCCCCCAGAATGGAAATATGCAAATAAGTAACTTTTGTACTTTGGTTTGCTATAGTTAAAATTGGGGATTTTTAGCACAAAACCTGAATTTTTAATGAATGACACGTCATCGAATTGTCTTACCTTCCCCATTTCCATTCAGCCGTATTTCGCTCTGGTATAGATAATCCTGCAAGGCGATGATAGGTGCCAGAGAAGTCAAGGATACTTTCCGTCTCTCGTTCAAACTGGGAACCTCATCGGCCATTGGAGGTCAAGGGTCGATGGATCTTTCACACAGGGGTCAAAACCGAAAACGACACGAGTCTCCCGTGTCGTGCGAATGTATGACCGTAGACACTTTTAATTGCCTAATAGATGAGTTTTGGATCAGAGATGATTGGATTATATTGACGAGGAAGTTGCCCATGGCAACCGGAAGTAACCGGGGAAATAACTGGGCACAAAGCAGTTTCTCTCCAACCATGAGCTTCAAGAGGTTGTCATCGCCGACATTCCTGTTACGGCACTCTTGATGCATACACCTCCCAACCCAAGAAAGTACTTGAGATAGATGTGGGAATTAAGCGAGGAATCATTCTTATTTCACAACTTTAATAGTAGGGTAAAAACATAGTGTTATCAGCGATTAAAGAATCGCTTCAATCTAGAATGAATCTGGGATGATTCTGGAATCAATGATTGCAATCAAACATCTTATTTTCGATTCTAGAAAAGACAAACTCGTTTGTATTCTGGATTCATGCTAGAATCATGTGATCTATTCTTTGATGCGCCGCTATACTATGTGCGGGGCAACCGCGAATCGCAGGTAATGTCTTTGGGAATCATCCTAGAATGAAGTGATTCTTTAATCGCTGATTGCACTATGTTTTTACCCTTACATGTATATATGAAAGACAAAAATGAATATGGCAGGTATAGGACCTGGTTTTGGGTAAAGCATTCAAGGTTTAAAAAGATCCCCATTAATTCAGTGAGATGCCCTCTTTGTAGGTCCACCCCTTTTAATTCAGAATCCTTAATCATTGATTAAATTCCCTGTTTAGTGCACGAATGTTAAAGGATGACGTCACTATAGGAATGGAAACGGAAGCTCAGGCGTTACAATTTTCTATTTTTTCGTATGAAGGGGCGTTGGCCAACAATTATCTTTTAATATCATTTATTACCAGTAAGCCGGTGAAGGAAAAAAAAAAGATTTTATTACGTGAATACACATTCATAAATATAAAAAGGGATTTCCCATGGTGGTAATGGTGCTACCCCCTACCCTGCTTTTCAAAATCGTGTGGAAACAGAAAACGGGTTGTACTGATTCTCTACAAATGCAAGAATCCTGATCGTTTTTGAACAAATTAGAATTACAAAATCTCTGGCATTCCTGTATGCAATGAAATAATAGAGGAATTGAGCAGGTTTCCTTTAATCTTAACGAGAACGATAAACACTATTACGCATGCGCAAAAAATGAGAAAGTCGTTGTGATATCACGTTAAACTAATGAAATTGTCGTCTCCTCTCAACCACAAACCCATTAACGTCGTCCCCACGCATGCGCATTGGCAAAAAAAAAACAGTGCTGCCAATATCGTCCAGTTTAAAGGAAAACTGCCCAATCCCTCTAATGATACACAGAGTTTTAAAGTTTCAGCCATTGCGGGTAATGACTTGGAAATAGTTCATGTCCTTACTGATGGCGCCACCTAGGTATTTATGATGGATATCAACCAGATCGATATGACTTGATATGGAGACTACATAGACGAACAGGTGCGCTGTTACCTGGATGACGTCGCCTGTTTATACATAAACATACGCCCTTCAACTTTTGCATTCGACCCAATAGCCTCATGACATGGAACCGTCAACGTCCATGGGTTGTTAATGTCACTTAATTACATAACTGTTTTGTTTTTGTATACTAGACTAGTGTGAAAATATGGACATAGCAGAAATTGGACACATAGGGAGATAATAGGGGTACTCAGACTTTAGAGCAGAACTTGAGCAACTCGTGTTCTGCTCAAAATTTTGAAAGTTTCTAAATGTCCCAAAACCACGTGACCATATTCGCACCCTGATTGGTCAAAGGGCTCTGCTCAAGTTTTTCAAGAAACCAATGAAAACGTGTTGCACTATGTTTATTTTTGCAGATTGCAAACGAAAACGAAGCTCTGCTCAACTGTCTGGCACAATAGTTTTGAAGTTCACTCAATTAAAGACTTGAGCAAACGAAATTTTTGGAAATGCGCAAGTGTGGCACAAGTGCTCAATTTTTAATGTCCTCAAGTGTCCAAGAGCGCTCTGTAGCTATACGAGTTCCCCTAATTTCAGAAATTCTGAGCATTTAAGTTTCAATTACTAATGTTATTTGTACATGCAAGATATCACAAGACTTTTTAAATTATCATTTAAAAAAAGTTTCAAATAAAACTAAATATTTTTTTATCAAAAAATTGAATAATATTGCAAAAAATGGGATGTTCCCATTTCAATATTCAAAGTGCTACCAAACAGGGGAGCTAGGGATCTCCCGTTTATGACACTTTAGTAAAATAACCATTTCATTCTAATCAATTTTTTTATTTGGATGCATAGTTTACGATTAAAGGAGCCCTTCTGGGACTTTTAGAATGCTCTGTATAGCATTTCCCTTGTGCTGTATATATTTGTTTGTCTTGATCTCTTTAATAAGATCAAGAACAAATAAGATAAAAAGTTCACAGTTGAATAGGAAGTGATATGTGAGATCAGTAACATATTTTATATCACATTCTTTGTTTGTGAGATTTTAATGTTTTAACCGTTAAAGATTATGGAAAAAGTTTAATTAGAATGCTGTAGGGAGTCGTGAAATTAGTGTCACATGTACATTTGCGACATTAATTATCGATTGCTAAGTTTCAAATGACGGTCTCTCGTACGTATGCAACCACGCATAACAACAATGCGTGACAGGAAAGCTCGCTGAGAATTAATTGATTTGTTTTTCAGGGGATGGGGGTTAAGCTGGAATGGACATCGTGTGGACAGGGGGTATTTAGATTATAGTCTTTAATATGGCAGCAGCTAGGAAAAATCTGATTGCAGAGTTGAATGTGAGAGGAATCCGGTAACCATATTGCACATAGCATTGCATAGGCTAAACTGTATTGTAAAATTAATGTAATGGGTGCATTTGGGACATTCAATTATCGATCGCCAAGTTCGATAAAATATGCTTGACTTTAGTCATCACTGAAAATTTATTCAACTAATGCCCAACTGGTTACAAATCACTAAGGGCTGGTTGCACCAACAGAGATTAAGGAATAACCTAGGGTTATACCTGCTTTATAACACTAGGTTAACCCACCTTCGCATTGCACAAGCATGGGTTATGGAAAAAATGAAGAGAAAGGTTAACTCATGCAGCGAGTAGGTAGGGTTAACCTCAGGTTAATATTCTAGAATACGATGGAGGCTTTTTTTGTTTTCTGCATAGTGGAACATGGGTTCCATAACCCTGGGTTATTTTATCAAAAGTTATTTGGTGCAAAGCATACAGCTAACAAGGAGTTATATTTTAACCCGAGGTTAATAAACCTTAGATTTTCACCTTAGTTGGTGCAACCGGCCCTAATGAAGCCATTTAGAAAGAACACATTCCCATGGCACCCCATGAATATATTATAAAACTCAAGCCCTACTCTACACCAACAATTACATTTCCCAATTTACATCTGAGATGATGTTCTATATTTTAACGTTGCAAGTACATGCTTTGAGTAGTCTTATTTTGATATAAATTTCAGTAGAGAAAGTACATCTAAAAATAGGCCAATGTCGTGGGGCCCCGACTTTTAGCTCGGATCAACGATCTATATTTAGCTCGGGCTCAAGAGGAATCAGATCGATATTTATCGGGTGCCAGCGCCATCTTGAAACACCCCCTTCTTATGTGTAACGGATGCGTGTGCAGTTGTAGAGACAGTGTGGTATGAAGGGAGGCGGGGATTACGTTTATTTATTGCTATCAATCTTAAGTGTTGACTTCAATAACCCTCGGCGTCGTCATGTTGCTTGTTGGTGTTTTTCGAGAAGTGAAATCACGACTACATGTATTATTTTGAATCATCGGTGCATCACATAGGGGCTGTCCATAAATGACGTCACGCGACTTTGGCAGATTTTTGAACCCCCCCCCCTCCGCCCTCTATGCCACACTTAGTCATAAAAAGTCAGACCCCCTCAAACATAAAAAGGAGGCAATGGAAAACTGAAATTTGCAAAAATATTTTGATCAAACTTGTTATTTGAAGTAAAGAATTTTGATTTTTTTGATGTGACGTCACATTTTTGAACCCCTCCCCCTCGTCACACATCACAAATGTGTACCCCCCCAGTGCGTGACGTCATTTATGGACGGCCCCACACACCAATG
>JAQGCC010002084.1:0-19967 GCA_034698905.1 Xestoiulus laeticollis | reverse complement strand
AGCTATTTAAGCCCCAGGCCACACTAGGCTGGAAACGCGCGTTTCGCTAGCCTCAAACAGGGCATCGAATTTAGTTTAAATTCTAGAACAACAAAATTTGCACATTAATATCTCGTGCAAAAATTCTTTTTTAATTAAAGGCCTTGTTTGAGGCTAGCCCAACGCGCGTTTCCAGTCTAGTGTGGCCTGGGGCTTAGAGTTTGTTCCTTTGGCGTATACCAAGGGCCTTAACCAAATCTTAATAAATGCTTAGAACAAAAATAGCCGCGATGAATTAAAGGGCCAAAAATTTTACACAAAATGGCGTCTATTAAAGAATCGATAATGAAGCTATTTAGAATTTGCTACATTGATGTACACCAAGGGCTCTAACCAGATCTTAACGAATATTTAGGGAAAAAAAAGTTTTCTAATAAGAAAATGTAATTTCTAATAAATGTTTAGGCCTACTTTAAGAGAATTTTTCAAGGTTTTGCAGATATTACATTATAACTGCACAAAAAGGCTTTGTTTGTCACCTGCACAAAAAAGAATAGTTTATTCTCTTAGTGATTGCAATAGTATTAAAAACGTTTCGACTTTCTAAATACAGATGCTTCAACATGGTTTTCGTAGCTTGAATTTTTTCGTATTAAACAGACGGGAAAAAAAATTGTATTAAAGGCAAAGAACCACTCTCTTAAATTGAGCCAACGAAGAGAAATGGACCAAGGATGGCAAGGAATACCCTAATCGTATTAACGGGCGAACTAACAATGTCCCTAAATAGCCTATTTCCTAACAAAACAACTGCGAATGACCGCCATATAATATTACACTGGCAGCCATCCAGATGCTCTCATTGAATCAATCATCTTTGGAAAGATTAATGGCCCTTTATGGCAACTACTTTTACTCAGCAAAAATGCTGCTATACAAAAAATAAAAAAATGCGACTTTATGCAAGATGCTTATAAAAGATTACTGGAGATGGTGAAAAACTTGGGAAAGATTTAATAAGATAACCAATACAAGTTTAATAATTTCCAGAGTCATTAGCTGCCCCTGTAGGTCGGCAAACATTGTATACTCCAATTGCCACCTGTTAGGGGCAGCTACGTTTAAGGTGTTTTATACATTTTAACATTATTTATTATTTAATTTAAACTACTTACCATTTTTGGTAAATGCTATATTGGCGGTTCCCACGATCCAGTAATCGACACCATGGAGGCTGTCGGACCTAAGGTTTTCTATCCCATTGGTCATTATAACTTGGAGTAGGGCTTGCTCTGCTGGGCCGCTGGATGGGGCCGGAGTGCTGCCATTGGTAGTGTCACTGACAAGGTCAGTCAGGCGCAAATGAAATTGGCATATATCCTACAGAAAATCAAATTAAAATTAGGTGGGCATTCATGCACGTTATAAAATATCTACAAAGGTATTGGTTTCAAAATTTAAACCATTTTATATTAATTTCAAGAGTTACTAAGGCACATTTTGGAATTTTGGCTCAATCGACAGTCTATTTATCATTTAATTGAGTGAGTTTTGCTATTTAAAATTTTCCTAAATCAACGAAATCTACAAACATTTCAATAGTGTTCTACATGAAACAGAAATGACATATTCCAACTTGCATATCTTTCGAGTTTTTAAAATAATTTTCCCTGATCGTCCTGACGACTGAAAAGTTAAAAATATAGAAATATGCCTAACCAATTATACTTGCAAATTAACAACTGTGGATCTCACAAACATTTTTTTTCTCATCATATCTGATGGGTAAAAATGAATCACAACTACAGTTTTTTAATTTGCAGTTGCGAATATTCGTGCCATTAAATAAACACATGAGTAGACAAATTATTTTTCTGTTAAAAAGTGTACAAAACGAATGTCAATTATAATTTACAACATCTACATAAATACAATGTATTTTAAAATGTGAATTCCCCATTGGTCGATGTGTGTTATATCTTTTGATTTTGTTATAACTAATAAATGACGTTTTAATACATTTTAATAAATGACCATGCATAAAAGCAAATTTAATATACTGTATGTTAAATTTCCCTGACTTTTTCAAAATAAATAAATTTTCTCTAACTAATCCTTGACATTTCTAGGTTTTCCAGGTTTAGGGATAGCCCATTCAATTCAACTCGATACCCTATCACCCGCATATAAACTGTCCACAACCACTACTTCAAATAATTTAATCGGCGGTTAAATTCAGGCTAAATGTAGCATAAAATGTCAACAAATATGTATTAAATAGCTGAACAAAAACTCACTTTGATTAATAATTTGGAGTTGCAATCCACGGTTGGATTCCACGTATCATTGCAGGCAAAATGAGAGATGCTAACACCGTCAACGACCGCTGAAAAAAAAAAAACATCTGTGAATTAATACGCGTCTAATACGTTAATTGCTAAGCATTCAACTTTATTTTACAAAAGGTTAATTAGTTTTAGGTTGACGAGGAATCGTCTCGCGAGATGCACAACAAACACATATCCATGCAGCCTAAAAAGGCATTCATCGCATGCAACGCTCTTTTACGTGGTACGCTGAACCTTTTAGCTAAATGAGATAAAAGCGCAGGATTTCTACAATCTGAGTGGGTTTTTAGTGTTTATTAAAGTTTAATGCAACCAAAAATGCGGTCTATCACTTCTGCTCGTCTCCGTGGAGAATTCCTAGCTGAAAAGAGCGAGAAAAACACGCCGGATTCAAGCAGCTCTTCTGCCACGAATTTATGTATAAGGACTAGACGTGCAATCAAATACATGGTGCTTTGTCAAGCTACATTTATACAAAAACGCCCTAGAAAAGCGTGTTCTTGGTCGAGTGTATCATTACGAAAACAAAAAAATATAATTAAAGATATCACGGTACTTATTAAGGAGAAGCTAAAGTAAATTAACTGTAGTTCTTTTGATCAAATAGTACTGCAAAAACGTGAATAAAAAATAATTAAACACGATTTATATTTTTTTGTGTATATGCTACCTATAGTGTAACATCAGAATATAATCACCGGTCACGAGTTTTATCTTGTCTTAGACGAAATAAAAATGGGACAAATTCTTGGTAAGATATATGTTCACATGCACGCAAAGTGGATGAAATGCATGACCAAACAAAATTTAAAGAAGATTAAACATATTTTTGCAAACCAAACATAAAACTGAAGGCAGTGCATCCTGTATGGCTTTTAAATAAACGCCGTTATGACACGACCATATTGAACACGTGATGTAAACAATACGTCGTTATGATTATGATTTCAGTTACGATAAAAATACAGAGCTGAAGTGACGTCACTCGCGCATGTGCACAAGCAAAACAATCTCAACAATTTGTTCGACATTTAATTCGTCTATGGCGAGATAGAATTCGTGACCAGATTTATTCCAGACAAATTCCTGGTATGATATACATGCATATGTAGGACCTACACATGCATGCCAATTAAGTGAATGAAATGCATGACCAAATAAAATTTAAAGAGGATAAAATATATTTTTTCAAACCAAATATATAAAACTGACGGCAGTGCAACCTGTATGGCTTTTAAATAAAGCGCCGTTACGACACGACCACTGAACACGTGATGTTATAATATGATTAAGCGCCGTTATAATACGATTTTAATTACGACAAAAATACAGAGCTGAAATGACGTCACTCGCGCATGGGCACAAGCAAAACAATCTCAACAATTTGCCCAACATTGAATTCATCTAAGGGCGAGATAGAATTCGTGACCAGATTTAACCTTGTCTAAACAATCTAAAAAGTTGACGATGATGTGAAAATTAAACGCTTCATGTCAAACTAAACAAATATTTGCTGAAACTAATTTGGGCATGTTAGCAATATAATTGAAATTTTAACATATTCTCCATGAGTTTACAAATAAAATAAAACTAAATCAGAATAAAGGATGTAAGATTGTACCAATTTAATAAAAAAATTTACCAAAGTAGTTGAGCGTAGGTTTGGGTCCCATTTTTCTTAAATGGATCTTGCAGAGAAACTCAGCAAAATCCACGAGCCATGATTTAGATTAAACTGCGCAAAAAGGTCTTTATTACTTTTTTTTTATATTCCAAAGCGCACGCACACTCAATCTAGTAGACAGGCAGGCCTTTATTTGTTTTAATATTTGTAGTTGGATGGCAATTTGGATATAATCCCATAGAAAAACACGACAATTGATGGCTGTCCATTACAACGGGATATTTTCATTTAGTTTTCGTCTATTGCCGCTCAACTCGTATATAACATATCAAAAGGCAGAAGTATGCGGTTTACATACATTGTATATATATACTGCACCATGCAAAGAAATAAAATAGGACGAAATTGCCGGTTTCCAATAAGAAACCGGCGAGGCAATAAAATGGCAAAGGAGGATTTGTTTAGGTAAGCATAATGACAACGTGAGCTAGAGGACAAATAAAATGGAACCGCCGTCATTTAGCCTATACTGCCAATATGCCAACAGTCTATCAGAAATTATAGACCTACAGTAGCTACAATAAGCATTTTATAAAAATCTTAAAAATTAAAAACCATTTTCTGTATAATCACAAAACCAGAAAATGGTGGGAATTAGGGGTTTTTTTGAATCTGACAGCAAACCCTAATATACTTATTATAATAAAGTAGGTGTGGCACACAAAAAATTAGATCATGCACGCGATGATGTAATCACACCCCATGGCGAGGGTTGTTCTTTAAAATATCAGCATGGGTTATAGGCAAATTCTGTATAGTACGTAGGATGATTAAAATATAGTCCTCCGTTATTGAATGACCCTCGTGAGTCACGTTTTCTATCACACGTACATAACGAATTATGTAAAACTCAATTTAGATAGCGAATGAAAATTTGAAAGTTTTCCAAATTAAATAATCCGATTATTATGCATGTAAAAGCAATCTCAGACATATCTGGATTTCAGATTAAATGAATACTTGATGTGCCCAAAGAAGACGATTTATATTCAAAGGCAAGTAATTGAAATCGCTAGAATTACCAAGAGACTCACTGGACTTAACACTCCACCTTGATCATACCGGATTTGATCGCAATTCTACTTGAAACCCTATGCAAGTATACGTGATGCCACTTAAGATTTAAGGTTGTATCAATTTCCAGGGTCAGATATAAAATATTCTACGTCAGTAATTGCATAAATGCCGAAGTCTGTATGACTAAAGCCTTTGATGGATTCAAAATGTATTATGAGTGAAATTGAAACCATTTCAATTTAGAATGCATTGCATTTTTTAATAAACTTATGTTATAAAATCGTGCTCAGTACTGGTTTCATAAACTCGGATGCTAAAGTCTGTAGCACTCATAATGGTGAAGATAATCTACAGTATACATTATATAAAAAAGAAAAGTATGTGAGTATGAGGTTATGTTTGTTCGGCAAAAACTTTTGATCCACTCAACTGATTGCTCTCAAATTTTCCACGAACACTAATTAGAAACCCAGAAAGAATATAAGGGGGCTCGAGATTCCGAAAACATTAACCCTTCCCCAAACACGCTCATTTTATACTTACTTTTACTCCCAAAATGACTCCCATTTTTAATTCCATGGCCGCAAAACTGACTGAACCGTGTACGTTTCATAAAAATGCAATATTCTCGCATCACCAGAAATTAGCTTTTTTAAGTGTTATACCAAATTAAAATTATATCTTATTGAGTATGTGCTTATTAGAGATCATGTAACTAAGTGAATTATGCCTTAGAATCCCATAGAATAAAATCCCTTTGATGTTTTAGTTTCATTAACATGTTCTAATGTATATTCTCATACTTTTTTATGAGACGTACCGTTTCAGATTTTTCACTTAGGTTGTCATCATTACAATTAATTGCATCAGGACAATGCTAATAAAGAGCATTACGCCTCACCTTTGCATTTAATAACCAAAAACCTTCGTTAATATCATTCTGAATGACCTTCTTTCCATCATTCCCAGTTCACATTGGAGGAAATATTTCCTTTGCTAGCTCGTAAATCAACATATCTTTCGTGTATGCAAATGATATCATCATCATCATCATCATCATCCCTTCACATATTCATTTTCAACAAGGAATAGGTGATGAACGATGATAAATACACATCCAGTGTATATAAAAGTGCACGTAAGATAATAATAAATATATACGGATCAATGTTTTCCGCATCAGCAACCTCTATATAGCGGCAGCTAGGATTCCCTTCGAATTCAATCTTTTTCGAGAAAATGCCTTTAAGGCCCGTAGACAAAAATAATACAAAATCCGGCATAAAGGCAAACTCGTGTTCGTATTATAAGCAAAATGAGCTAGAAAAAAAAAGGCAGACTGTACAGCAAACCGATGTAAATCCATTTTATATTATTATTTGGAAGACACAAATCCCCTAGTGGATGCTTTGCCACTGGATTTCCTCCTTGTCCAATATGTTTTCTTATCCGCTTTTTATACGAGCACGTCTCGCTACAACACCCGGGTTCGGTTCAATTCACTTTCGCAATTTAATTTCCTGTTTTTTCCCTTTGGCACACTACTTTTTTTTTTATTTACAGTACGGACGTCGAGGATGCAGGCGTGCTCCATCTTGAATATCAAACGCGAGTCCTTTTGTGCATCGAGGAAATTTCAATGAAGCATCCAAAATGGTTGAATTTGCATTTATTTTCACTTTTTTTTTATTTTCTCCTTCCAACCCTTTCTTTTTCCTGCTTCAACAAACAGCCAATCATAACTCGATTAGATGCGAGAAAAATACGTATACGTGCGTGTTTATCGCAAAAGCCGAATCCGGAGTAATTAAATTTGTGGTGGAACGAATTATCCCGCGACTGATTGCGAGGCTTATATTTATCGTCGAAATTAAGAGCGCTCTAGGATTTCGACAAATCCTCAATATCGATTTAAGCCCGGTTTTAAGTCCGAATTAACCAGAAAATTTATGTATGCAATGTGTACGGAAACTACCACTGGGTAGTTCTGGCTCTAGTGTACTATACATGGATTTGTAGGATGCTGACATGTTTGAAATGATATTACTATGATGATCACAAATGATAAATCTTGTGTGATACAATTGTCTAAAAACTGTTTTTCACGTTAAACCTTTTATTTACGTTAATCGACACTAGGGAGCGTTAGTGTCGCGACGTCACATCGCCGTAACATACCGTTCTAAATGGAGAGTTCTGAAGCATACTGGATGCATTTTTTGCATTTAAAATGGCAATTTCATAGGCTTAATAATGTCAATGAACTCTACTAAATTTTGATAGATGAAAATTTCACCGGAGACTGAGCTGCACACAAAATTAAAACTCTCTACGACCTTTGAAAGTGGGTTAAAAATTACCTCAAAGAAGTTGAAACAAACAGACAATCAAACAAACAAGCACGGTTCATATGCAGTTAAATAAAAGGTTTTAATAAAAAAATTGGGAAAAACTAAGAGAATAATTAAATTATGAAATATAACATATATGAGTTTTATAAACTCTTCAGCAATGAGTCTCATACAATGAGACTTTCCACTATTTGGAATCTATGCATTGTTTAAAATCGCGGGTACAAAAGTAATACATGTATCTATATTTTTTGGTCATGTGAATGTACAGGAAGTACATGTAGAAACTTGTGAGACAAGCAAGGGGATTAAATGAAACCCTAGTGGTCTCATACAGAAAAACAATGCGATAATGAGACCAAGTTATGTGACCAAATTTGATCAAAAATGAAGGAAAATTGGATTACATTGTATGGAACTATAGCACGAGTCTTTCGCTTATAAAATTCAATAAAACTTATGATATCCTACTGTAACAAGAACATAATGAAATTTATAATATTCAATAGGGATTATCAGAATAAGATTTATTAATGAGTCTAATGTAATGATATTTTTTACTACGGAATATTGTTTAAAATCACGGATTCAAAAATAAATTGTATGGTTCTTGTTGATGTAGATACATGTAAACGATTATCTATTTCATAAATAAGTTTCACACTTTCTAGAAATGCAAAATTCTGAGATTAGCGCTAATATTCTTCGCAAACTAACTGGAGAGGGATAAACTTAAATTATTCAATGAACCGTTGAAAGACCTTCGAACTTCAAGAAATTCTGAAGATAAAAAACTACAAAAGGATCACCAGAACCAGCATGCGTTTGGTAGCTATCTTCTTCGTTGGTTATTCAAGAAAGATCTCTCATAAAAAGTCGAATTCAAATGCATCTCTATAAAAACTCACTGTGATTCATGCACGACCTTAATTCCGCGTGGCCACAACAGAAAATCAATGCTATCTACACGAATTTGCTTTTTAACTTTTAAGAAAAAAATAAAAAAAAATTCGGATGTTTTGAGAAACTACGACATTCACCAAAACCTATCTTTTACGGTTTTTGCATATATATATTTTTTTAATGCATGCATTTCCTTGACGTCAAGATGTGAGAAGAGTAATGATGCTGCCAGACCCAACTTCTGTCGCATGAATGCATTTTAATTCAATTTTCTCTACAAAAGCTGAACTTGCTTTAAAAAATGTATAGGAGTTTATATATATCGAGAAAAATTCGAGTAATTTGGTGCTTTTTTTTACCAGAGAACTCGTATGTAGAAAGATTTTAGCATTACGAAAAATGTGCATGATTTATTCTTACGAAGAATTATTTCTTCAGTTTTCTAACTGAAGTTTCAAACATTTTAGCTATAATTCTAGAAGCACTACATTTGTATTTGCGAAATAATTTTGTTTTACTGAAAAGGGTTTTACAATTTTGGATTACACGACTCAGCATTTAAACGACTCATAATTTCTTGTTTTGGATAACTACCAATTTGCAAGCATATGGTCCCAAAGGCAATTAGGCTTAAAAGGATCCAAGCAGTATAGGGAAATCCCATTGGAGAGAGAACAGTTGCAAGCGAAAATAACTATGGGCAGACTAAACAATAATTTAAAATGAACGCCTTAAATTGACACGATTGTAAAAGATCACATGACTGAAGAAAGCAAAATAAAACAGACACTGGTCCACAAAATATGAACCAAATGACGAGCAGCAGCAAAGCTATGGTCAGACTATTAGAACATGCATTAATAACCCTAAATTGACCCTAATACGGTCCATATGGAAATATGAAAACAAGATTGTGAAACCCCCATTTCTATGACATTTCTGTATAACATAATTCCAGCATCAATTAGATTTCCGGATACAATTTTTTTAACAAAAAAAAATCAATTTCTGGTTGACGCCCATTGAAATCGTTGCCTGTTGCAAGTCCACATTAAGCACAATATCCGTTAGGTGAATTCGTGCCCAAATTGCCTAGAGCAAAAGCGAGAGATAAAAAAAACCTATTTTCGAACTGAAATTGCGAACTAATCGATTCCAATATATATATATATATATATTCCCCCTTCCTTCCTTACTGTAAACCCAGGCAGGGAGAGAAGAGAATTTCGTTTTGCACGAAGGCCTCGGCCCCTCAGAGCTACGCCTGCGCAGTCGCCTTAAATCTGTGCCAATTTTATTTCCCTGATTTATGGGTTGAGACACATCCCTCGCAGCTGCTTCGGATCACGTTGTTCAGCCGCCATACGTGCTTAGCTAAGGCGCTCCATCCTCCCTGCCTAAGTGTCTTTATATGAAGACAGACTGGGGGAAAACAGCGAGCCACCGGGGAGAAATTTATTTCTAGATAAAGATGTCGTCAGTAAACCAACGCTGCGATAGCAAATTACGCCAAGCTTTTAATGTTGTTTAGGCGAAACGGAACGGCCGAACGCTTAATGGACCGTCTGAACACGTCTTAATTAGCTTCGGAACGCTTATTACAAGCGGACGCGAGTATAAAACGAAAAAAAAAAAATTACTTACGACCTACCCTGTATGAAAGTGGTTTTCACTGCATTGCTCCTGTGCTAGCAGTGTTTGCCACTATTCAGGGGCAGCTTTTGCCAAGTATAGAGAGGATTTTATATTAAAATTATTGATAAAAGGCGTACTGATATCATGTAGAAGCAAAGCGATATGCATCAGTGTGCAAAAGTAGTATAGGTCAAGAGCATTAAGTTGTTGCTTTTAATGATTAATCTCAAAAAGTAATAAAAAAAAATCAGTCATCTACTTTTCAAATGTTGAAAATCTATTGAGAACGCCATCTTACGTAGTTGGATTACATTACCGATCAATATTTTCAAGGAGACTATGCGAAAAAAAATTATTTGGGAGAATTGCCGTCATGCGAGCAAAATGTCAGTAAGTGTTCGCAGTTTGCTAAAAATAATTTTACTGTATATTTGAAAGCTGAACGATGGATGAATATAATGCACGTAATAGACCTACTTTGGACCAATGAATCCAACATTTTAGCATTTGATGCATTTTATGCATATTTTATCATGAAATGGTGTGTACCCCAAGAGTTCAAAATCTTTAAAAAGCTGATTTCAATAGTTTAATTTTAAACGAAATTTTATATTGTTGTCATATACAATGTGATCCTTATATTCGAAACAAATCAAGTTTTCTGGGAGTGACAATGTTGATGATGATGAGGAGGATGTAAAAAGGCAACATCTCAAAATTCATCCAATATGCCATATTATATTTGAAATATTTTCACTGTTTATATAATATATTATTAGTGTATACAATATTCACTTAAGCCGGCTACAGACTTATCACGTCACGCGAGCACATGTGAAAAAAATGTAGAATGTGTTATTTAGAATTGTTTAACATTGTCGCTGCATGTACAGAGTTCAAACTGTTATCACGTCATGCTCCTCACACCACGTGCTGTCACGTTTTTTTCGTTTCTGACTCATCTACATATTTTGTGACATCTATGTTTCGTCTATTTTTAATTGTCGCAAATGGTTCGCTGAAGAAGCTTAAGTTCGCAGAATGCTTAGACCTCCAGGGACTTTGTGCAGCAGTTGACGAGGAGGCTTAAGACTCGGTTGCAGTACGTATAGCTCCAAAAGCAGCAAAAGCAAAGGGCTTAATGGTTCGCACGTACGACTTGAGGTAGAAGGAGGAAAAGGAGGATTTGAAAGAGCTATGGAGCGACTAATTTATGGCGAGATGAAAAAGAGCTATGATAAATCACCTCCATAATAAAGAGGAGCGGCCGTTTCTCCAATTCCGTCAAATTCCCCCATCAGCACGGAATCAGGTGTACGTTTGGGCCCTAAGAGAGGTCCATTCATCAGAAGCGTTGCTTCCAGAGTTACGGCCTGGGAGAATGGCCAATGGCAGGCAAAATATGGCCAAAAAGCCAACATTGGACACGTAGGAATTGATAATAGAGTGGCCAAACATGCAGCACGATAGCAAAAAAAAAAAGGTGGCGATGTTGAAGGGCGCATGCGCGACAGCGAAAAAATCGATCTCCCAAATCCGCTTAAAACGCACGGGGTTTTGCGAAGCGCGTGAAAGCCTAGCCGATATCACGTGACTTCGGCCATCACGCTCCCGGTCAAACGGGTCACTCCCTAAAGGACGAGGACCCTCTCGGATAAACAACAGAGATCTCCCGGATGTCGCTCACGTTCGGAAGGATGACCCGCAGCCATAGGCACCTTCAAGAGTGATCAACCATGCAACCTCCATAACGAGCCATTTGCAATTTCATGAGATTCTGTCCAATAGAGGAAGTAATGTGACCCGTGATGGTACTTGTGATCTTAAAGTCACCACACATACTTTGTAACCTTCAAATCAAATATCGTAAATACTCGATTAAATCCCGGTCTCGAATAAACCACGGGGGGTATCTTAGGGAAATTCCCTAAGTGCTCGCGCCTCACATTTTCGGATAGCTTCGCGAAGTGCAAAGGGATTCCCCTTATTATTGAAATATCAGGCAAATAAAATGCTTGTTTCTGGCATTTACTGTGAAACCTGTGAAGAGCAAACTTCTAAATAGCGATGCATATGTAACTCTCAGTAGGCATGGATCAAAAAGCACGTCCCTCCGAATAGTATATGGTTGGTCCCAATGGTTTATGCTATTCACAGGTTTCATTGCATCGATACCAACTTTGAGGGAATAAAACTAATAAACCCCGGGTTGTTCCTTATTTTTAAATAAATCCCCGGGGTTTTTCTTCGAGTATTTACAGTAGGCCTGCAAATTGCAATTTTGGGACACCATGCAGTGTATGGCATGTAAATTAGTACAGTAGAACCTGTCTAAAATAATCCCGTGTAAAAGAATATCTTCTCTAAAATCATAAAATATACCGGTCCCGACTTGCATAGACCCATGTATAAATGAAGCTGTCTAAAAGCATATTATTCACTAGTCCAAAAAGTATGTTTTTACACAGGTTATACTGTACATATAAGTAATATGAACCTTTATAGGTGACTGGAATATCATGTAATGTACATAATCACATAAAATAACTAGGGACCTTAAAATGGGTGGCTGCATGTACTAAGCCTATGATAATAGCACATTTTCATGCGTGATTACATGCTTTTAATTTTTTTAAAATGCATATTTAAATTTTTATAATGTAAGTTGATTGTTGTATTTCTTTTTTCCAGGATTTAGTTAAGCAATCATTTTTAAGTAGATGTGCATTAAGTTGAATGCATAAAACCACTTAATATCCCATTCTAAATTGGCACTAGGTATATAGACGCATCTATCGCTTTAAATGCGCTCAGAATGCGGATAAGCCATTAATTTGATACAAGTTAATAAAATTCCAAACTGCATGCAGGCTTTTAAATTAAATATATCGCTGCATATAAAAACATGAAAGATGAGAGGGTAATGAAGCTGCCAGACAAAATGAAAATGCACGCATTCACGTTCATGCATTTTTTGCCTTTTTCAAAATCGATTTTTCCAACCGTAACTCCAACATGCAGTCTCCCCGTAGTTGGCGTATTAAAAGATGAGCTTCAATTAATTAATAAGAAGGGAGTTTGTTATAGGGAAAAAATGGAAATTTCAAAAGCAAAATGCGCCGAGTATTATGTATGTCATTCAGGTATAGTTTGAACGATGGATCAATTACAGACATATGTCGTGAATGGTACAATTTCGCTTTTTTTTCCATTTTAAGTATATCAACAATATCTATGTCATCTGCCTTTCTATATCGATAAATCAATTATTTATACATTTAGCAGTAATTTAAAAAAATGCATGGAATAGCACAGTACATTATATTGGAGTATCTTAATGCCTTATCCAGAATACGTTCAATGTTATTAAATTTTTCTAATTTTTATCCATTCAAATGAATAATGTGCCTCATTACAAAATTACAAATGTTGGAATACTTAACAAATCTTTAATATATAAGCATAAATATTGTTGATGAGATGCTCGATTAGATCAAGGAACAATACATTCTCTTTAAATCATTTGTATACCCTTGTAAATCATTCTAAAGATTAACCAATGATAAAATAAATAAAAACAAATATCTTATTATCAGGAAAGTTGACATCACTGAAATTTTATATTATACGTTATCATTATTAAAAAGTTGGTCGAGACCACAAAAATTCATTGAGGATAAACCCTCTTTGGGACATTCAGTATATGTTTGCTGGGTATACATTAACAATTTTGCCATGTGCTAAAATAATTGATACATTTATCGTACAGTTATCATTTTACCTGCATATGCACTAAGATAAGTAATCATTGATTTGTCTGGGACTTAAAACATGCCAGAATTGCTTGTAAATGTCGATTTTTGCATTCAAGATTGTAAAAAGATGTATAGACTACAGCTTAATGAGGAAAAACGTATACAAAATAAACATAAATAAATAAATATTCTTTCTGTATTAATTCAAAACTTCAGAAATGTTTATAATGTAAAGGATAAACAACGAGCAAAGTTCGTAGTTCATAAATAATGTATGAATAATAAATGAGACATGATTTCGTATAGATCAATTTTTTTCCAAAGAAATTTGAAGGCATTGCAAATACTTACAGACCATGTATTAATGATTTTTTGAAAAGTTCGTTGCATGGAAGGGAAAAAAGCATCATCATCCATTCGTACATCTTTGAATATATACCAAGCCCTATGTTCGTGTTATTAGAATCCTCTAAAATATAGTGTGGCTTTGAAAAGGATTTTTTGGCCAACATAACGGATTTAAAATTCGTAAAAAAGGACATTGCGGGGGTTCCACTGTCGCGACATGAATAATAAAATTAAACCAACCTCGCTACACGTGTATGAAAAATGGACTTTAATTTACGACGCATTTGGGACACGGCAATAAAAATGTGATGAAGATATTTCAATATTTTATGAAACCGATTTGGGCAGCAATGCATTATGCATAAAGAGAGAATAGCATGCGTAGAAGAGAGAAACACGAGGCAATTCTGCACAAACTTATACAAGCAGTAAATTCGCCTTTATTACCAAAATTCTCCTTATTAAATGCCAAATTACAGGGTTTCTGCATATTCACACTAGCAGCTCAATTCACGTAAAAATGGGATATTCAGCACACTCTGAACCAGTGCCAAATTGTGATGATTTCACATATGTTTACTTCATGTATTGGTCTCACTGATTTTCCAAAATTATATTAATCGATTAATTACCAAAAGTGATTTGATATTTCCCAATGTATCAAGGGGAAAAAACGCAGCTAGAGTTATAACAAATGTCTACCACCTGCTGAGCACAGCAGTTTGAAAATACCTGCTTTAATTAGCAGTCCATCCACATCTTCGTTAAACAGAGGTCAACACGCCGTCTATTAAATATTCATTTATGCAGTGCTGACCTTTTATTTTTCTCCAGATTTAAAGGCAGTTTAGCATATTTACCAAAAGGCATTTAGAAAAGGAGCACAAAATGCAAATAGGCTCGCTGTGTTTCAGTTCGCCATCAAACTCATTTATGCATGCTCATGCGGCATAGCCATTAGCCAGAAGCTAGGTCCATTTAGATATGCAAATGAGAACTTAACGATCATTAATTTTAATGCGTAATTGGACTGGCTGTCTTCATCATATTATTAAAACGGGACTCGGTGTTCAGATTCTACAAGAAACGCCAATGCGAGACGGTTTTTTTTAAGCTTAAACTATAGGAAGGAATACGAATAACCCTATGATCCCTAAGGAGGGGATTATATACATTTTCAATAGCCATAAAATTCAAATTTTGCCATGATCCCATTATTAGGTAAACCTGCACACCAAACTCAGATTGCATTAAAATAAACTCGCCTATAGACTTCTACTGAATACTTAACAACGGCTTAAAGATGAAGATAGAATTCAATTTATAATATGGGAATTTAATTCAAGACCAGCGATTTTCAAACATTTTTTCGTTGCGGTACCCTTGCCGGGGTAAAAAAATTTGCTGCACC
This sequence comes from Xestoiulus laeticollis, assembly GCA_034698905.1. Taxonomy (NCBI): domain Eukaryota; kingdom Metazoa; phylum Arthropoda; class Diplopoda; order Julida; family Julidae; genus Xestoiulus; species Xestoiulus laeticollis. Next base: position 4,536 of record JAQGCC010002084.1, on the reverse strand, counting down.
CTTTAATCAGTGTGAATACTTAAGGACCAGTTGCACCAAAAAAGGTTAAGAATAACATAGGGTTAACCTGCTTTATAAACACTAGGTTAACCTACCCTTGCATCGCACAAGCGTGGGTTAGGGAAAAATGGAGAGAAACGGTTAACCCAGCGAGTAGGCAGGGTTAAACTCGGGTTAATATTCTAGAATTAGATGGCGGCCATTTTGTTTTCTGCATGTTGGAACATGGGTTCTATAACCCTGGGTTGTTTAATCAAGGGTTAATTGGTGCATAACATACATCTAACCTGGAAGTTAACCAGGAGTTATATTTTAACCCGAGGTTAGTAAACCTAATATTTTCACCTCAGTTGGTGCAACCGGCCCTAAGTACTCTTTTTAAACCCTCTTGGAATGAAGAGTTGGACCATCCTGATCTTAGTGCCCTAACCTTTTTTAACATTTAATTTATGAACGATCCTCATTGAGCACATTGGACAATCACAGTGCCTCCGAGCAGCGAAATAGCGACACAAACAGCCAAATTTTCATTCTGGTTATCATCGCCATCTTTGTTATCACATATTCATTATCGCTATTCCCCCATACTAACTTAGCCAATTTTCATATGGGATGTAGGCTCCATAAGTAGCTTTTACATGTTAAATAAAGATGCCCATGAATGTGTACTTTTTGATCACATCGTCAATTTACCTACATGATGTACCCATAATGCACTGCATAGAAAAGGTAATTTCTAATACAAGCGTGGGAAAGGAGTAACATTTTGGGATCACTGAACCTATGTTGTTCCTCAGCTACAGAAAAGTATTCATGGAAAATTTGGAAGCAATCTGGTGAATGGATCAAAAGTTTTTGCGATATATACCAACCCACATACATACATACATACATAGAGGTCCATTCCCATATGCAGGCTTTGGTGTTGCAGAAATAGGTCAACATTAAAAATCATGAACCAAGCTAAGATCATTCATGGTGTAAATGTAAGGCAGGAAGCAAAGTAAACAAAGGGTAATGGTGTGTTCCTGGTACAACTGTTTAGCTTGACCTTGCCCACTTGTATGCCCAATCTGCCAAGGTATAGGATTGATACAGAGGTGACTTCTTATATACATGTACTACTATAGGCTAAAGCCGCATATATAGTCAATGAACCCAACTTCTTAATTATTGCATGAAAATGTTTAATTAAGGAGGGCCTTAACAGTTTTGCAAAGACGTCTTTTTCCTTAATCGCGTTTTATTTCTCCCTAAACTCGATTCCTCGAAGGTCTTCTCGTCTTAATGTTTTCGATATATAACAATGTATTTAATGCGAATCAAATTAAAGCCGGGTATAAAATTAGGAGCACTTATTAGGCCTAAATTATTCAATGCTCTTTTAACACGTCTTGCTATCGCCCTAGGTGGCCGCGAGGGGAAACTATTTTTGTTCCCGGAGATCTTAAGGCCTATTTAATTATTAACGGAGAATTAAAGAAAATATGCCATTACTTGTGCGGACTTGCGCAAGAAGCGGATAACAGAATAGAAACGCTGATTAAATTTCGGTTGGAGAAAAAGAAGAAAAGCAAACATTATCCACGCAAATTTGAGCAAAAACCCTCGGGAATGTCGAAAATAGGCCTTGCATGTTCATAAATTGGGCAAAATTACGAGTAATCAATGTTGTTTTTCCACTATCAATTATTCCTTGTTTTTTTAGATCGCCGCATTCAGCCTGATCTTAAACAAACAGACGTGCAATTGATGTGAAAATTGGCATTAAAGAACGTGCCCTTGCTGACAATCTGATGCTAGGTCAGACTGCCCACCAAGATGGTGAGCATGTGGTGTTATGGCGACTTTGCAGAGAAAGGCGTGTATCAGGAGGCGGGTACGTGTAAAATAATACATGTATATAGTATCGCCTGGTGCATTGCTACGTGACACATGCCGCATATATCACCACAAGCTCACCATCTTGGTAGGGCCTAAGGTAAGGGTGCCCACCAACATGGTGAGCATGTGGTGCAATATGGCGCCTATGCAACGACTAGTATGTGCACATTAATAGGATCACCTCGTCCAACGTACATTTTACCATATGCCGCAAAGTCGCCATGTCACCACATGCTCACCATCTCATTTGAAACCCTGCTTTTGGCAACTTACGGCGACTTTGCGACATCCTACTGTATTTATTACTTTGATTGCACTCTGCTCGTGCAAAAGCCATACACTACAATGTCGCCATATCACCATATGTTCACCAACTTGGTAAGCACCATGCATGGGGCATTTATACGACACATGGGGTGTTGAAGAGGAATAAAAACATTAAGATCTACATGTAAAAAGGCGCAAAACATGCAATTTTAAGTGAGAAATTAATTCTCATCTTTACTGATTTCAAAATATTTAAATACAGATAAAATATTATTGATTAACTTATCAATAAAATTTTATCTGGCCAAAATTCTTTATAGAATCAACTGATTCAAACAGGTTTTCCATGCAAATGCAATAAACTACGATTAGGGCAACATGTACTAAGTTTGTACATACAATTGTACATGTATAACGTGCTAATAGACACTTTTCTGCATGCAGGTGTATTAACAGACTTTATAAGGTCATGGAATGTCATAAAAACTATACATGCACATGTAAATACAAATTACGGACATGTTGCAAGTTTTCCAATAAGACACATCAGAAGCATTTCTCGTGTGTCGTGTTGGCCAAACACTAATTTGTCTGCTCTACGCTTCCATAAACAGAAATTTGTGCGGATTCAGACAAGATAGATATCATGAACGGACTTCTTACTTAAAATTTTTGGACGACAAAATTTAGATTATTTTTTTGGAAGCCCAGACCGGAGCTGGACCGCAAGTATGCTTCATTCCTCTGACTTTTTACTGGAAGAGCCTCCCCAATTAGGCATTCTCACACTTACACTGTATTTACAAGCACTTGGCACCAAGAATGCCCAACAATGGAGGTTCTAAACAAAATTATGCACATACAGTATATATGTGCGAGTGCAACTTCCTTAAAAAAGTCGTAGGGAGATCGCACACTTGCGGTCCGACTCCGAACAGGAAATAAACGCTCATGTGCACCAGGCCAGAGGACCTTATATAACAGCATTCCGAACATTCTTGCCTACTCCGAGCCTCTATAACGAGGAATTTATGAAAATATAATCCCTACATACCATTTTAAAATTAGTTTCCATCAGCTGCTTTCCATTCCACATATAAAATCCTAAATACAATATTTTCCAACAACACTGACGCATTGCATGCATCAAACTTTGCATCCAAACTCTGCATAAAAATTAGCATAAAAAAGTAATGAAAAGTTGTTTCTTACCTGTCAGTAACACGAGGAGAGCAGTGAGCCTAAGGGCAAATGGGGCGTTCATGGTGGTCAGTCCGTATCCAGTGTCCAATTAACCCAGATGAAATCGAAGGTCAATGGCCGAGGTGGACAGCTGCTTGAAACGGGGTGAAAGCTGGTCAAGAATCCCGGACACTGGTCAAAATTAGGACGAGAGAATCCCAGCACGTGCACTCGTCTCGCTCTCCGAACGCACACTTAGGAGCACGTGGCAGTGAGCGAGTGAGTGCGGGGCAGGCGTCCAATGGGAAGGCGCTGACGTCACCAGACTCCGTGCCAACCGACCAATGACGAACGTCGCAGCATCTCAGACTCTCGCTATGGATCTCTGTGTCATCTATTGTTACGAATCTGCAACGAACAAAAGAATATGGCACTGCTGGCATGGATCGAAACTGCGTGCGTTTTTGCAATTGCAGCGCCATCTGGGCGATCGATTTGGATAAAACGAGGGAAAGTTTCGATCTGGATGCATCCTGAAATAATGGATGTGTTCGTGGCGTGGTTAGGAAGAAACCATCATGACTATTTAGAAAAAAAAAATCCCATTGGTTTTTGGGTGGTATGCCTATCACGAATTCTAGGCGAAATAAAAATGAAACAAATTCCTGGTAAGATAAATGAGCGTCATGTGAATGAAATGCGTGACCTCACCAAATTGAAAGAGGAGGGGAAAAAAAACGTCATTTAAATGAAGCGCCGTTACATTATGACCACAGATCACGTGACGAGAATTATGCTCGTGTGATTGCAGGCGCGTTTAATTTCAGCCACACTAGGCTGAAAACGCGCGTTTGGCTAGCCTTTCAATTAAAAAGAATTTTCGCACGAGATATTAATGTGCACATTTTGTAATTCCAGAATTGAAATTAAATTCGATGCCCTGTTTGAGGCTAGCTAAACGCGCGTTTGCAGCCTAGTGTGGCCTGGGGCTACATGTATAGATAGTAAACCGCTGAAATGTATTTAAACAAGTCGTATGATTTTAATTTCGTATAAGACAACGATAAATAGAAGAGATGTGCGCTTGCGAGCCAAGTGGATAAAATGAGTGACCTCTCCAAATATAACCCCAGGTAACACACAATGTTGGGCCAACGTTTTATTTTCGTTGGCAATGCTGGCAAATCGTTGGCAGTTGGCATC